>JASPKZ010001562.1:0-15633 GCA_030220185.1 Diploptera punctata
CTACCCGGAGGCTATAAACACTATATCTTATCACTGTCACTCTATCTCTCTGGTGTCTCTCCCATATCTCTCATCTCTCTCATCTTCTCCTCTCTCTCTATCTCTCTCCCTCTCTCTATCCCTCTCTCTCTATCTCTCTATCTCTCTCCCTCTATATATCTCTCTCTCCCTGTATCTCTCTCTCTATCTTTCTCTCTCTCTCTCTCTCTCTCTCAAAACTTGTAATGTACTCCATGCTTCATTATATATTTTTCCACATTCAATTAAACATAAAACACATTTAATTTATCTAGGCGTAAGTAGCGCACGCTGGATATTAGCTAGCCTTGACACACACACATGTACTAGTGGAGCCAGCAGACATTGTCCTGCCCGAACATCCAATTCTCGTGTACTTTTTTACCATAAAATTCCACCAAATTAATAAGTTCGCAAGGGAAAACTCCTCGCTGTTATTTATCTATTGCTCAAGAAGCGTGGCATTTTGAGTCACATTGTTGTCGAGCGCAAGCTATCGGTAATGCAGTGACTACACATCTGACATCTAGAAAGAAAATCCTGTAACTCGATCGAAGGCGACACCTACCGGTGGAAAATTGTGTTGAATCTAAACCATCCAGGGATACGCTAAATGCGGGCACACGAATTTCATAAAAAATTGGTTTGCAGTCGTTTAGGCAGTTTTTTTTAATTTCGGATTTCAGGTAAACCCCCTTCTAATTGCTTTATTCGCTTCATTTTTTTTATAAAACCTACCTGGTTTTATTTTAATAAGATGCCCTGAATTTCGTTGTGGAACATCGAATATTGTGACCGCTAGAGCGATTTTTTTTAAATTTTCACTTCAGGTGAAATCCTACCCTAATGGTTTTTTGAAGGTTTCAATTGTGAATCTATAAAACATCCAGAGCCCGACTTCAAACCAACCACAACAAAAATCATCAAAATTCGGTTTCTGCCGTTTAGGCATTTTTTCAATTTCGGATTTCTAGTTAACCTCCACTTCTATTTGTCGAATTTCACTCGTTTTTTGACATTTACCTTTCTCGGTTTATTTTAATAGGGCATCTGAGTTTCGTCGTGACGTGAAACATCGAAAAAATTATGACCGCCAGAGCGATTTTTAAACTTTTCACTTGTGGTGAACTTCTTGACATCTAATGGTATTTTCGGGGTCCCAATTTGTAAATCTAAAACCATCGAGAGATTCCAATTCAGACACACAAAAGCAATCTTCACCAAAAATCGATCCAGTCGTTTTTTGTAGAGTGACAAAACACATATGTATATAAATACATATATATATATACTAAATGTTAGCCAACGTCATATTAATATTAAACTTTTACGTTAATTTTTCCGATGTTTTAATAGTTATCTGCTATTCGGGGCGGAAACTAACCCAACAAATCAAAGATCATAAAAATCTGTCCAGCCGTTCTTGAGTTATAAATAGTGTATCTAATCCGACTTTGTTTCATATATAAAAAGTCCCGGCCACGCGTTGCTGTGGCTAAGGTATACGTTAAATTATGTTGTAGTAAACTAAGTGAGAAATCTAAATCAGAAAGTTTTTGTTTTACACAATTTTTTAGTTCTGGTACGTTAACTACACCCGGTATAAATATGGGTGGTGGTTTATGTGGAAGTGGTTTTGTTGATTGAGATGAATTTATGTTGTCTGCATTCTCAGTATCATCCATAAGTGTATCATAAGGATTATTTACATGTATTGATGGAATAATTTGAGAGTCTTGCTGATTTCATTATACCATCATTTTTTTCTACGAACTTGTGGGCAGTTTGGATTCTCATCATCATCAAATAGTCTATGTATAGTAATATCATCTTGTGATATATTATAGTCATCTTGTTACTATACGACACTATCTCGTTTTCTTTAATGTGACTCATTGTTAAGTATTCTTCCCATAAAAATATAAAATTCAGCTTCTAGAAATGTCATCACAGCTGCTGCAACTTTCATAGCGTTTTGTAGTAAAACAGAGTACTGTAGGGTTTGCAGCCGACCGTGTGTCGGAATAGTAGTAGAGTCTCGTCCAAAGATGGCAGAACTATCCAATAGTAATCACCAGTCAAGTTATTGGTAGATTATAAGAAATAAGTACATATATATACTAATTTAGCTCATATTTCTAATGCTTAATATTTTGTCTTAAGGGAGAGAGTGAATCGCTTCGATTTTATATCGCAGCATTTAACACATGAATATTTTCAGTTAATTTACTAGGCGTTGAGCATAGTTGGTACATTGTACGCCATAGTTAGAGTATTCTGTTCTGCGTGTATTTATCGTTTTTACAATAATGCAATTTTTGTATTTGATTTTAGGTTTGTGCCTTAAAATCGATACGTAAAACAATGTCTTTACACGTTGAATCCAATTTCTCTACAGAAATATTTTTTGAAAAGGGCGACAGGCGGTATTCACATAAACTAAGCGAATTGTTTGCAGATCTAATTTATGTTATTGGTTTACGCAATATGTATTTGGTGTATTTATTTTGTTAATTGAATATATAAAATTAAACAATAATTTCGGCCGCTAGAGCGTTATAAGACACTCGTACGTAAAACATGGTAACTAATAAAAGTTTTAAAAATGTGAAATCGATCTTTAAGTCTAGGTGATAATATTAAATACTTTATTATATGAAATGTCAGTAATTATGTTAATAAATAATAGTTTAAAAAACTAAAACAACACGCTTTATTACAAAACCGGACTAAAAAAACGAAAAATAATTTTAATTTCCAACACACTTGGGATAAAATTAAAGTGGTCAACAAAACAATCAAATCGAACACATATAGAATTAAAACTAGAGTTATCTACAAAAAGAAAATAATTTTACCATCAAAAGCGTAGGGTGCTCTATATAGAGGAAATTGTTTAAAACCCGAACGATAGCTAGGTTTTTAATTTCCGATATTCTGTGAAACACTTCACAAACGTGTGTTGTACATTATGTTTTACGCGATGGTGTATTCAAAATAATCAATAATTGTAAAATAATAAGATCTTTGTTGGAAACATTTGCGTTCAGTATAAATAATTGACTAGCGTTAACAGTGTGCCAATGTTGTTAGTTGAAACAACAGGAGGCCGTGAGACCAATTAGTAATAAAATAACAGGAGGCCGTGATACCAATTAGTGATAAAATGGGGGCAAGTACGTGTTTATTATTTTATATTTTTTCAAATAAAGTTCAGTTCACTTCAAATGCAGTGATTTGTTTCGTATAATGTATATTAACTCTACTCTTTGGATATATTTTTATATATACTTTGTACCCTAGTATACATAAAGGGCAGTGATTTTACTTCCCGCACGCTTGTTTCTAATATATAATATTACAGTATAATTATTTTATTTCAGTATAGTTATTTAGGTGGCAAACCGAAATGTAGGATATTAAACTTGAATCATGGTCGCCATTGCTGTATGTACGACAAAACGCACTATCGCGCAAAAAATATGTTTCTTCTTCAGATAATACTGTTTCTAATCTGTCTAATGTAAAGCACCTTGTAGATCTTCTTAAAAATAAATTTCTGTAGATTGAAATTTTGAATTTGATATTGACATTTATTGTCCTCAGTTTTTTTCCATGCAGTCATTAAACTTCTGATATATTAATTTTAAATATGGATTATTGTTTCTTTGATTATTCTTTATCGCACAAAGTTACTTACAACATTGCCATTGTAGATCGCCCTTTAAAACTATTCTTTTTGTAGTTCCAAATCATTGTTTACATATTCATTTATTTAACTCCCAAATATTTAATTTTGTTACAAATATTAGTGCTACGTTTGGAATCTTCTAATAAAAAGTGTTCTCCACAATCATCAATTACCATATAAAGATTTTAACTAACTCACTGGCACTATCGAACCAGTAGCTTCATTGCCGCGCGGTCATAAGCTCTCCTATACATCCCTATCTTGAGCTATTGTTTCCAATCATTATCCTGTATAATATACTCCTCTCAAATCATAGTGGAGGTTGTTCTCCCACCTCATTTTTGGTGTACCAACTGGACGTTTTCTCTCTGGTTTTTCTACAAGAAGCTTCCGTGCAGTTCTTTCATTCCCCATTCGTGCAACATGTCCTGACCATTTGAGTCTATGAGACTTTAACTGTTCTTATTATATCTGGCTTCCTATAAAGACTAGTTTTATTTTCATTGATTTTTAATCCCCATTTTTCATATTCTTCCATTAATTTGCTGGTCATGTATTGAATGTAATAATCTTCAAGCATTAACATTTGATCATCTGCAAGTTGCAATGTCTGTATAATATTATCATTCACCGTTCTTTCCATATTACATTTATTTTTTAAAATGTTTATGCCCGTTGAATACACATTTTAAAAAGTGTAGGACATAAACAACATCCCTGTTTTAAATATTTAGCTACGTACAATCCATAGAACAATTTATTTCCTGTTTTAACCTTAGATACTGAATTATTTTACAGATTCTGTATACCCCTTATTATTTTTTTACTAATATTAAATTTCCTTCAGATTTTTCATAATTTTCTTAATGGTATATTATCACAAGCTTTTTCTAAATCAATAAGTACTAAAAGTAGTAAATGTAACAATTTGTTTCATGCAAAATATATTGTCTACTGTAGATCTACCAGTCCTAAATCCGGCTTGTTCTTCATCTTCCATGATTTTATATTGTTCTTCTAAAAAATAGTTTAATTACTAAATATATATAGATACATATAATTTACTAAATACATTAGTTACTGAATATACCTCTATAATTTTCACATTTGTCTTTTCTCGTTTTTTTTATATTTTTTATTACTGACATGTGGCCCACTTTCCATTTTCCAGGACGTTTTGTCCATAATTACATTTTTCAAAGAAGTGTCTCATTATCTCAAATAATTTATGTAATCCATAAATAAGCAATTCTTGCCGGTATTCCTCCTAGACTACTACATTTCATTTTTTTTTTTTTTTTCAAAAACTGAATCTTAAGTCTTACTAAATGAATATCAATTTCTATATTTTCTTCAAATGAAAAATAATCATCAACAACTAAGTTATCTTCATCATAATGTCCATTTTCAGTGAAAAGATTTTGAGAATGTTTCCCTATCATTTAAATAAATATATTAAATTGTCTGATTTTCTCTGCGGTGACAGAGAGACTGTGAGAGAGAGAGAGAGAGAGGGGAGGAGAGAGAGAAGAGAGAGAGAGAGGGGGAGGGAGAGAGAGAGAGAGCGAGAGAGAGAGAGGGGGGAGGAGAGAGAAAGCGAGCGAGAGAGAGAGAGAGAGAGAGAGAAAGAGAAAGAAAAAGAGAGAAAGAGAGAGAGAGAGAGAGAGAGAGAGAGAGAGAGAGAGAGAGAGAGAGAGAAAGAGAGAGAGAGAGAGAGAGAGAGAGAGAGAGAGAGAGAGGAGAGAGAGAGAGAGAGAGAGAGAGAGAGAGAGAGAGAGAGAGAAAGAGAGAGAGAGAGAAAAAGAGAGAGAGAGAAAGAGAGGAGAGAAAGAAAGAGAGAGAGAGAGAGAGAGAGAGAGAGAGAGAGAGAAAGAGAGAGAGAGAGAAAGAGAGAGAGAGAGAGAGAGAGAGAGAGAGAGAGAGAGAGAGAAAGAGAGAGAGAGAGAGAGAGAGAGAGAGAAAGAGAGAGAGAGAGAGAGAGAGAGAGAGAGAGAGAGAGAGAGAGACGAGAGAGAGAGAGAAAGAGAGAGAGAGAGAGAGAGAGAGAGAGAGAAAGAGAGAGAGAAAGAGAAAAGAGAGAGAGAGAAAGAGAAGAGAAGGAGAGAAAGAGACGAAGAGAGAACGCGAGAGAGAGATCTCTCTATAGCCCTCTCTCTCTAATCTCTCTCTCTCTCTCTATCCCTCTCTCTCTCTATCTATCTATCTCTCTCTCCCTCTATCTATCTCTCTCTCACTTATCTCTCTCTCTTCTTTAACTCACTCTCTCTCTCTCTCTCAAAACTTGTAATATACTCCATGCTTCATTATATATTTTTCCCCATTCAATTAAACATAAAACACATCTAGGCGTAAGTAGCGTACGCTGTATATTAGCTAGCCTCGAGACACACATGTACTAGTGGAGCCAGCAGACATTGTCCTGCCCGAACATCCAATTCTCGTGTTACTCTTTTACCATAAAATTCACAAATTAATAAGTTCGCAAGAAAACTCCTCGCTGTTAACTGTTGCGGCTCAAGAAGCGTGCATTTTGAGTCACAGTGTTGTCGAGCGCAAGATATCGGTAATGCAGTTGACTTCACATCTGACATCTAAAAGAAAATCCTGTAACTCGATCGCAGCGACACCTACCGAGGAAAATTGTGAATCTAAACCATCCAGGGATACGCTCACACGAATTTCATAAAAATTGGTCCAGTCTTTTAGGCAGTTTTTAATTTCGGATTTCAGGTAAACCCCACTTCTAATTGCTTGATTTCGCTCATTTTTTGATACTACCTACCTCGGTTTATTTTAATAACATGTACTGAGTTTCGTTGTGGAACATCGAATATTGTGACCGCTAGAGCGATTTTTTTAATTTTCACTTCAGGTGAACTCCTACACCTAATGGTTTTTTGAAGGTTCAATTGTGAATCTAAAACATCCAGAGACCGACTCAAACCAACACACAAAAATCATCAAAATCGGTTTTGCCGTTTAGGCATTTTTCAATTTCGGATTTCAGTTAACCTCCACTTCTAATTGTCGAATTTCACTCGTTTTTTGACAATACCTTTCTCGGTTTATTTTAATAGGACATCTGAGTTTTGTTGTGAAACATCGAAAAATATGACCGCTAGAGCGATTTTTAAATTTTCACTTGAGGTGAACTTCTACATCTAATGGTATTCGAGGGCCCAATTGTAAATCTAAACCATCGAGAGACCCAATCAGACACAAAAACAATTTCACCAAAATCGATCCAGTCGTTTAGGAGTGACAAACACAGTAGAGAAGAATTATAAACACACACATAATATATACTAGGCTGCACGGGCGAACGTCGAATCGCCTTTAAATATTTTTATGTTAATTTTGCCAATGCTTTTAATAGTTATGTACTATTCGGGGCGGAAAAACAACCCAACAAATCAAAGATCATAAAAATAAGTCCAGCCGTTCTTGAGTTATAAAATAGTGTAACTAATCCGACTTTGTTTCATATATATGAGAAGTCCCGGCCACGCGTTGCTGTGGATAAGGTATACGTTAAATTATGTTGTAGTAAACTAAGTGAGAAATCTAAATCAGGAAGTTTTTGTTTTACACAATTTTTTAGTTCTGGTACGTTAACTACACATCCGGTATAAATATGGGTGGTGGTTTATGTGGAAGTGGTTTTGTTGATTGAGATGAATTTATGTTGTCTGCATTCTCAGTATCATCCATAAGTGTATCATAAGGATTATATACATGTATTGATGGAATAATTTGAGAGTCTTGCTGATTTCATTATACTTTCGTTTTTTTTTTCTACGAACTTGTTGGCAGTTTGGATTCTCATCATCATCAAATAGTCTCTGTATAGTAATATCATCTTGTGATATATTATAGTCATCTTGTTACTATACGACACTATCTGGTTTTCTTTAATGTGACTCATTGTTAAGTATTCTTCCCATAAAAATATTATAAATTCAGCTTCTAGAAATGTCATTACAGCTGCTGCAACTTTCATAGCGTTTTGTAGTAAAACAGAGTATATGTAGGGTTTACAGCCGACCGTGTGGTGCGTCGAATAGTAGTAGTAAAGTCTCGTCCAAAGATGGCAGAAGTATCCAATAGTAATCACCAGTCAAGTTATTGGTAGATTATAAGAAATAAAGTACATATATATAAAATTTAGCTCGTATTTCTAATGCTTAATATTTTTTTTCTTAAGGGGAGAGAGTGAAATCGCTTCGATTTTATATCGACAGCATTTAACACATGAATATTTTCAGTTAATTTACTAGGCGTTGAGCATAGTTGGTACATTGTACGCCATAGTTCGAGTATTCTGTTTCGGGTATACATATATTTATTACATTAATGTAATTTTTGCATTCGATTTTAGGTTCTTGCCTTAAAATCGATACGTAAAACAATATCTTTACACGTTGAATCTAATTTCTCTACAGAAATATTTTTTGAAAAGGGCGACAGCGGTATGACATAAAACTAAGCGATTTTTTGCAGATGTTATAATTTATGTTATTGGTTTACGCAATATGTATTGGTTGTTATTTTTTTTGTTATTGAATATATAAAATTAAAACAATAATTTCGGCGCTAGAGCTTATAAGACACTCGTACGTAAAAACATGGTAACTAATAACATGTTTTAAAAATGTGAAATCGATCTTTAAGTCTAGGTGATAATATTAAATACTTTATTATATGTAATGTTCATAATTATGTTATTAAATAATAGTTTAAAAAACTTAAAAACAACTGCTTTATTAGAAAAACCGGACTAAAAAAACGAAAAATATTTTAATTTCCAACAACTTTGGATATAAATTAAAGTGGTCCACAAAACAAGCATATCCAACACATATTAGAATAAAACTAGAGTTTATCTACAAAAAGAAAATAATTTTACCATCAAAAGCGCAAGGGTGCTCTATATAGAGTAAATTGTTTAAAAACCGAGCGATAGATAGGTTTTTATGTATTTCGCTATTCTGTGAAACACTTCACAAAGTGTGTTGTACTTATGTTTTGCGCGATGGTGTTTTCAAAATAATCAATAATTGTAAAATAATAACATCTTTGTTTGGAAACATTTGGTTCAGTGTAAATCGATTGACTAGCGTTAACAGTGTTGCCATGGTTTGTTAGTTGAAACAACAGGGAGGCCGTGAGCCCCAAGTTAGTAATGAAAGTAGACAGGAGGCTATGAGACCATAGTGGTTTAAATGGCAGAAGTACGTGTTTATTATTTTATATTGTTTCAAAATAAGTTCAAGTTCATTTTAAAAGGGAGGTGATTTTGTTTCGTATAAGTATATTAACCACTAGCTTTTGGATACATTTTTATATATACAGTGTACGTTATATAATAAAAGGGCACGTGAGTGATTTTACTTCCCGCAAGCGTGTTTGTAATATGTAATATTGCAGTATAGTTATTTTATTACAGTATAGTTATTTAGGATATTGAACTTTGAATCATGGCGCCATTGCTGTAAGTACGACAAAACACACTACTACGTAAATCATTTTTCGTTCAGCTAATAGTGTTTCTAATCCTGTCTAATGTAAAGCACCTTGTAGAACTTCTTAAAAATAAATTTCTGTAGATTGAAATTTTGAATTTGATTTGACATTTATTGTCCTCATTTTTTTCCATGCGTCATTAAACTTCTGACTATTAATTTATAAATATGTATTATTGTGTCTTTGATTAATTCTTTATCGCACAAAAGTTCCTTCAATATTGCCATTGTAGGTCGCCCTTTAAAAACTATTTTTTTTGTAGTTTTGCAAATCATTGTTTCCATATAATTTTATTTCAACTCCAATATTGAATTTTGTTACAAATATTAATGCTCCTTTGAATTTCAAATAAAAAATGTTCTCCACTATCACCAATTACCATATAAAGTGTTTTAACTAACTCACTGGCACTATCGAACCTGTAGGTTCATGGCCGCGCGGACATAAGTTCCCCTTACATCCTCATCCTGAGCTATTGTTTTCCAATCATTGCCTGTATAATATACTCTCTCAAATCGTGTGGAGGTTGTTCTTCCCACCTCATTTTTGTGTTACCAACTGGACGTTTTCTCTCTGGTTTTTCTACAAGAAGCTTCCGTTGCAGTTCTTTCATTCCCATTTTCGGGTCAACTGTCCTGACCATTTGAGTCTACGAGACTTAATGTTCTTATTATATCTGGCTTCCTAAAAGACTAGTTTTATTTTCATTAATTTTTAATCCCCATTTTCATATTCTTCCATAATTTGTGGCCATGTATTGAATCGTAATAATCTCAACCATAACATTTGATCATCTGTAAGTTGCAATGTGTGTATAATATTATCTTCACGTTCTTCCCATAGTACAACATATATTTTTGAAAATGTTTATGCCCGTGAATACACATTTTAAAAAGTGTAGGGACATAAACAACATCTGTTTTAAATTATAGCTACGTACAATCCATTGAACAATTTATTTCCTGTTTTAAACCTTAGATACTGAATTATTTTTTCAAGATTCTGTATACCCCTTATTATGTTTTTACTATATTAAATGTTCCTTAAGATTTTTCATAATTTTTCTTAATGGTTATATGATCACATAGCTTTTCTTAAATCAAAAGTACTAAAAGTAGTAAATTGTAATCAATTTGTTTGATGCAAAATATATTGTCTTCTGTTAGATCTACCAGTCCTAAATCCGGTTGTTCTTCATCTTCCATGATTTTATATTGTTCTTCTCAAAAACAGTTTAATTACTAAATACATATATATTTTTATCATTTACTCTAATAAAATCATTAGTTACTGATATTCTCTATAATTTTCACATTTGTCTTTTCTCCTTTTTTGGTCGTTTGATCCATAATACATTTTGCAAACAAGGGTCTCCATTATCTCAAATAATTTATGTAATCCATAAATAAGCAATCTTGCTGGTATTCCTCCAGACTACTACATTTCATTTTTTTTGTTTTGTTTTCAAAGACTGAATCTTAAGTCTTTACTAAATGCAATATCAATTTCTATTCTTTCTCCAAATGAAAACTAGTCATCAACAACTAGTTATCTTCATCATAATATCCATTTCCAATGCAGAAGATTTTTAGAATTTTATCCCAATCATTTAAATAACTATCTTAAATTGTCTGATTTCCTTTTTTTCTCTTTAAAACTTTGTAATATATTTCATGCTTGATTATTATATTTTTCCCATTCAATTAAACATAAAACGCATTTTATTTATTTAGGCGTACTAGCGCACGCCGGATATTAGCTAGTCCCCCCATATTATGTACTAGCGGACCCGCAGACATTGTCCTGCCCGAACATCCAATTCTCGTGTTACTTTTTTACGATAAAATTCCACAAATTAATAATTCTCAAGAAAACTCCTCACTGTTAACTGTTGCGGCTCAAGAAGCGTGCATTTTGAGTCACATTGTTGTCGAGCGCAAAGATATCGGTAATGAAGTTGACTACACATCTGACATCTAGAAGAAAATCCTGTAACTCGATCGCAGCGACACCTACCGAGGAAAATTGTGAATCTAAACCATCCAGGGATACGCTCACACGAATTTAATAAAAATTGGTCCAGTCGTTTAGGCAGTTTTTAATTTCGGGTTTCAGGTAAACCCCACTTCTAATTGCTTGATTCCGCTCATTTTTTGATACTACCTACCTCGGTTTATTTTAATAACATGTTACTGAGTTTCGTTGTGGAACATCGGATATTGTGACGCTGAGCGATTTTTTAAGTTTCACTTCAGGTGAACTCCTACACCTAACGGTTTTTGAGGTTCAATTGTGAATTTAAACATCCAGAGACCGACTCAAACCAACACACAAAATCATCAAAATCGGTGTTTGCCGTTTAGGCATTTTTCAATTTCGGATTTCAGTAACCTTCCATTTCTAATTGTCGAATTACACTCGTTTTTTGACAATACCTTTCTCGGTTTATTTTAATAGGACATCTGAGTTTCGTCGTGAAACATCGAAAAATATGACCGCCAGAGCGATTTTTAAATTTTCACTTGTGGTGAACTTCTACATCTAATGGTATTCGAGGGCCCAATTGTAAATCTAAACCATCGAGAGATCCAATCAGACACAAAAGCAATTTCACCAAAATCGATCCAGTCGTGTAGAGTGACAAACACACGTACAGTAGAATTATATAAATAAATAAATATATGTATATATATATATATATATATATATATATACTAGCTGCCCCGGCGAACGTCGAATCGCCTTTAAATACTTTTACGTTAATTTTTCCGATGTTTTAATAGTTATCTGCTATTCGGGGCGGAAACTAACCCAACAAATCAAAGATCATAAAAATCAGTCCAGCCGTTCTTGAGTTATAAATAGTGTAACTAATCCGACTTTGTTTCATATATATAAAGTCCCGGCCACGCGTTGCTGTGGCTAAGGTATACGTTAAATTATGTTGTATTAAACTAAGTGAGAAATCTAAATCAGAAAGTTTTTGTTTTACACAATTTTTTAGTTCTGGTACGTTAACTACACCCGGTTTTAATATGGGTGGTGTGGTTTATGTGGGAAGTGGTTTTGTTGATTGAGATGAATTTATGTTGTCTGCATTCTCAGTATCATCCATAAGTGTATCATAAGGATTATATACATGTATTGATGGAATAATTTGAGAGTCTTGCTGATTTCATTATACCTCCATTTTTTTCTACGAACTTGTGGGCAGTGTTGGATTATCACTCATCATCAAATTAGTCGATGTATCGTAATATTATCTTGTGATATATTATAGTCATTTGTTTATATACGACACTATTGGTTTTCTTTAATGTGAGTCATTGTTAAGTATTCTTCCCATAAAAATATCAAATTCAGCCTCTAGGAACTGTCATCACAGCTGCGCAACTTCATAGCTTTTGAGTAAAACAGAGACTTAGGGTTTGCAGGCGACGTGTGTCGGAATGTATAGAGTCTCGTTCAAAGATGCAGAACTATCCATATATTCACCTCCAATTTATTGGAGATTATAGAAATAAAGTATAATATTTATACTATTTAGCTCATATTTTAAGCTTATATTTTGTCTTAAGGTAGATAGTGATCGCTTCGATTTTTATATCGCAGCATTTAACACATGAATATTTTCAGTTAATTTATAGGCGTTGATCAAGTTTGTACATTTTGTTACGCCATAGTTAGAGTATTCTGTCTGCGTGTATTTATTTTTGCATAATTGCAATTTTGTATTTGATTTAGGTTTGTTCTAAATCGTACGTAAACAATGTCTTTACACGTTACTCCAATTTTTCTTCCGAAATATTTTTGAAAGGCGACAGGCTGTGTTCACATATACTAAGCGAATTGTTGCAGATTTATTTATGTTATTGGTTTACGCCATATTATTGGTGTTTATTTTGTTAATTGATTATATAAAATTAAACAATAATTTGGCTGCTAGAGCGTTTAAGACACTCGTCCTTAAAACCATGGTACTAATAAAATGTTTTAAAATGTGAAATCGATCTTTAAGTCTAGGTGATAATAGAAATACTTATTTATATGAGTCAGATATGTTAATAAATATGTTTAAAAAACTAAATCAAACGCTTTATTAGAAAACGGACTAAAAAACGAAACATAATTTTAATTCCAACAATTGTGAAACATTAAAGTGGTCACAAAAAAAGCATATCCAACACATCTAGAATAAAACTAGAGTTATTACAAAAAGAAATAATTTTCTCTCAAAGCGCAGGGTTGCTCTTATAGAGGAAATTGTTTAAAAACCGAGCGATAGCTAGGTTTTTAATTCGATATTTGGTGAGTTTTGTTTTTTCACAAACTGTTTGACTTTGTTTTGCGCGATGGTGTTTTCAAAAATACTAATTGTAAAAAATAACATCTTGTGGCAACTTTTGCGTTCGTTTTTTGTTGACTAGCGTTACAGTGTTGCCAAGTTTGTTAGTTGAAACACGGAGGCCGTGCACCAAGTAGTAATGTAAGAACAGGAGGCTGTGAGACCAATTAGTGGTAAAATGCGGCCAGTACGTGTTTATTATTTTATATGTTTCAAATAAAGTTCAGTTCATTTAAAATGGAGTGATTTGTTTCGTATAATGTATATTACCACTAGCTTGGAACATTTTTCTATATCTATTTTGTACGTAGATATATAAAAGGCAGTGATTTTCATTCCGCACCGGTTTTACTTTTTAATTTGCAGTATAGTTATTTATTTCTATAGTTATTTGGATATTGAACCTTGATCCTTGTCGCCATTGCTGTAGACGACAAAACACACTACCACGTAACATGTTTCGCTCAGGTAATACTGTTTCTATCCTGTCTAATGTAACGCTTTTGAGAACTTCTTAAAAATAAATTTCTGTAGATTGAAATTTGATTGATTTGACATTTATTGTCTTCTTTTTTCCCATGCGTCATTAAACTTTGAATATAATTTATAAATATTTATTTTGTTCTTGATTATTCTTTATCGCAAAAATTTCATTCAAATGCCATTGTAGGCGCCCTTTAAACTATTCTTTTTGTGTTTGCAAATCTTGTTCCAATTATTTATTTCAACTCCCAAATATGAATTTGTTACAAATTTTATGCTACCTTGGAATCTTCAGATAAAAATATATCCGCTATCACCAATTACCATATAACGTGTTTTAATACTAACTCACTGGCACTATGAACCCCGTGGTTCATGCTGCGCGACATAAGATCCCTTTACACCATTCCTGAGCTATTGTTTTCCAATCATTTGCATATATATACTCCTCAATCATAGTGGAGGTGTTCTCCCACCTCATTTTGATATACCAACTGGACGTTTCTCTCTGGTTTTTCTACTAAAGTCCATTCAGTTCTTTCATTCCCCTTCGTGCAACATGTTCCTCTACCATTTGAGTCTAGAGACTTAACTGTTCTTATTTATTGGTTTCATATAAGACTAGCTTTATTCATAATTTTAATCCCATTTTCATATTCCTCCATTAATTGCTGGTCCTGTATTAATGTAATAATCTCCAAACCATTAACATTTGTCATCTGCAAGTTTTTAATGTCTGTATAATACATTCACCGTTTCCCATAGTACAACATTATTTTTGAAAATGTTTATGTCCGTGAATACACATTTTTAACAAGGTTGGGCTAAACAACATCCTGTTTGAAACTTTTTAGCTCTAACTCCATTGACAATTTATTTCCTGATTTAACCTTAGATACTGAATTTTTTCAGATTCTGTATACCCCTTATTATTTTTTTTAATTATAAATACTTAATTTTTCATAATTTTTTATTGTATATTATCACAAGCTTTTCTAATTAATAAGTATAAAATTAGTAAATTTAACAATTTGTTTAGCAAAATATATTTTCTTCTGTAGATCTACCAGTCCTAAATCGGCTTGTTCCTCATCTTCCATATTTTATATTGTTCTTCTAAAAAATAGTTTAATTACGTAATACATATAGATACATATATTGTACTAAATACATGAGTTACTATATACCTCTATAATTTTCACATTTTCGTTTCTCGTTTTTTTTATATTTTTTATTTGACAGTGGCCCACTTTCCTTTTCAGGACGTTTTTGTCCATAATTACATTTTCAAGAAGTGTCTCATTATCTCCAATAATTTATGCATCCATAAATAGCATTCTTGCCGTTATCCTCCTAGACTACACATTCATTTTTTTTTTTTTTTTTTTTTAAACTGAATTTAAGTCTTACTATGATTCACTTTCTATATTTCTTCAAATGAAAAATAACATCAAAAACTAGTTATCTCATCATAAAGGTCCATTTCAGTGAAAAAGATTGAGATGTTTCCCTATCATTTAGTATAAATATATTAAAATTGTCTGTATTTTCCTTCTCTCTCTATGTCATCGCT
>JASPKZ010001563.1:0-64168 GCA_030220185.1 Diploptera punctata
ATTTTTTATTTAGACGGATATTTGCATAAAAAATCCCGGAACACCCCTCGAGATTGATTTTTGCAGTTTTGAAATTTCGAAAATTTTGACATTTTGAGAATTCACCTATACTATAATCTTGGAAAACACAATTTTGAAATTTTGGATTTACGACAGGATTTTTTGCATTAGAAATCCCGGACACACCCTCTAGATTGTAATTTTGCAGTTTTTGAAATTTCGAAAATTTTGACATTTTTTGAGAATACACCTATACTATAATCTTGGAAAACACAATTTTGTAATTTTGGATTTAGTCTGTTTTTTTGCATTAGGGATTCCGGACACACCCTCTTCTTTGTATTTTTGCAGTTTTTGAAATTTCGAAAATTTTGACATTTTTTGAGAATGCACCTATACTATAATCTTGGAAAACACAATTTTGAAACTTTGGACTTAGACCGGATTTTTTGCATTAGAAATCCCGGACAAACCCTCTAGATTGAATTTTTGCAATTTTGAAATTTCAAAATTTTGACATTTTGGAGAATACGCCTATACTATAATCTTGGAAAACACAATTTTGAAATTTTGGATTTTGACCGGATTTCTTGCATTAGAAATACCGGACACACCCTCTAGATTGTATTTTTGCAGTTTTTGAAATTTCAAAAATGTTGACATTTTTTGAGAATACACATATACCGGTACTATAATCTTGGAAAACACAATTTTGGATTTAGACCGGATTTTTTGCTTTAGAAGTCTCTGTCACACTCTCTACATTGTGTTTTTGCAGTTTTTGAAATTTCGAAAATGGACATTTTTTTGAGAATACACATATACTGTAATCTTGAAAATACAATTCTGAAATTTTGGATTCAGACCGGATTTTTTGCATTAGAAATCCCGGACACCCACTAAATTGTATCTTTGTAGTTTTTGAAATTTCGAAAATTTTGACATTTCTTGAGAATACACATATACCATAATTTTGGAAAACTCAATTTTGAAATTTTGGATTTAGACCGGATTTTTTGCATTAGAAATCCCGGACACGCCCTCTAGATTGTATTTTTGCAGTTTTTGAATTTTTGAAAATTTTGACATTTTTTGAGAATACTAAAATCTTGGAAAACACAATTGAGGGGGTCAGTGGAATAAGGGCCCATCCCAACTGCACTAAGTTTGGAGAAAAATTGCATTTTATTACATTCTACATTGAGTAAAATATATAGAGCGCAAATTGATAATATTTGGTACACGCCTTGTACATAAAATAAGCTTTCTGCCTGCAAATGTACAGATCTCTATATTGTTTCATATGTCTAATTTAAGAAAACGAAAATTAATAATATAATAAATTGGTAAGAGGCACTCGAAAGAGCATTAATTTATAAGTTTATGATTTGTCTTTTATGAGTTCGTTCAGTGATCCTGTCCATATTCTGCATTGTTTGTAATGGTATCGCTCACACTTTTGGTCGCATATCTTGCATTCACACGAATCACTCGGTTGGTGGAATTTTGCATTTTTGCACATTTTGTGATGATATCCGTGTGTTGCTAAACCTATGATTCTGTGCCTTTGTGGTTGGTTACTTCCAGTCCACTCTCTGTTTACCATGGCATCTGAGGCGTAGAAATCTTCGTCGATCTCTTTTTCTCTCTGTTTCTTTTTTTCGATGACTTTCTTATATGGCTCCGTTGCTGGCAGTAGTATCCTTTGCCTCAGGTCCTCTAGGAAGCAGGTTTCTCTGGCTAGCATATAGGCCATTCTATTTGGTGTGTATTTGCTTGCACCTAATGCCTTTTTGATGAATCTTGGTTTTACTTTTTCTAACTTCTCCATATCGCTGGTCGATTGTTTCTCCCATATCAGTTCTATCCCGTAGGTGACGATCGGGGTGATCACTGATGCGAATAATTTCATGGCTGTGACTAATTTTAATGATGTGATGTCTTTGATACTGCACATAGCTCTTATAGCTGCTGCTGCTCTCTCCTGCACATGTGCGCTGAAAGACTTTGTTGTTGGCTGCAGTGTTATGCCTAAATATCTGAATTTGTTGACCATTCTTATCGGTTCTTCTCCTAGTTTTAGATTATCACTTTCCGCTGTTCTTCCTCCTTTCTGAAACCATTTGTACGGTCTTGTTGCTGTTTATCTTGAACTCATTTTCCATAGCCCATCGTTGTATCCCATCTATGCCTTTTTGCAATTCTTCTTTGTTTTCTGCCCCAATGGCCATGTAGTCCGCATACATTACCAGCGTGGTCCCATTCGTTGCTTTCCCAATGTCAGCCGTCATTATGTTAAATAGTAGCGGGCTGATGGGGTCTCCTTGTAGTATCCCATTAGTTTGCATAACCTCGTCTGATGCCGCAACCTCATCTGTTATTTGTAACCAGTTTTCATTATGTCGTGTACTATTCCAACAATGGGGTGCTCGTTTTCCAATCATGTCCCTCATCTTCGTGAGTAGTTTGTTCTGTTTATGTAATCGAACGCTTTTTCATAATCTATGAAGACCACGTAGTATTTCCTTTCGGTCTGTTGAGGCTGCTTCTATCTCATATAATAATGCGGATGCTGCTTGCAGAGTGGATTTTCCTTTCCTAAATCCGAATTGGTTATCTGGGATGTTTAATTTTTGTGATGTCCATACAATCTGTTTGTAAGTATCTTCATAAAGATTTTGAACAAGGTGTTTCTCCAGTACAACGCCTCTGTATGAGTTCATGTCTCCCGTGTTTCCTTTACCTTATTAACAGCATTTTCAGGGTAGCCCTTCTCCATTGTTCTGGTATGGTTCTCGTCTCTAGGCATTTGTTAAACAGTTCTTTCCATATTGATATTAGCACGTCGGCTGATGCCTTTAGGTGTTCGTATGCTACTTGATCCGGTCCTGTGGCTTTTTTTGTTTTTACTTCTTTCGCGCATTTGTTTATTTCATCCTCTGTGATTTCCATTTCCAGATTCAGGGTTCTTGGGTTCCTGGTAGTATTGGCTTCGTAAGCTTCTGTTCTGTTTCCTTCATTCAGTATTTTTTGTGAAGTGGTTTTCCCAATCATCTATCGGTATATTTCTTTCATCACTCCTCTGGGTTTCCTCCTTAAGACCAGGAAAGGGTCCTTTTCTGCTTCTTTCGGCTAGCTGTTGGGCTTTCATTTCTATGTAATGGGTTTTCTTGTATTTTATTATGTTTTTGTACTGTTTTCTTTTCTGGGCGTATCGTTCCAGGTCTACTTGGTTTTTGGATTCCTTTGCTTTGTTTAGTGCTTTTAGTGTTTCCTTCCGTTCTGTGTAGCACATCCTGTCGAACCACGGTTGTGCTCTTCTTTTTGATGTTGGTTGACAGGCGTTCTTTATAAGGTTGTTAGTGATGTCTAGTGCTTTGTCCAATTGGCCTTCCTTTATTCTCGTTTTAGCTTTATCTATGTTCTCCGTGTTTTTTCGTATTTGTTCTATATCTAGTTTTCTTGATATCCTGTTTTTAGGGGTTTCCATGTTTGGTCTATTTTTGGCCTTTGTCTTTTCCAGTCTTGTTGCTATCGGTACGTGTTTCCTGATGGGTGCTAAGTTTGATGACCATAGCCCCTTTTGTTCTATTAATCTTAGATCTTTTCCCTTATATAGCAGTAAATCGATCGCGCTTGTTCCATTGTGCGCTATATATGTTGGCAGTTCCATCTTATTGGTTAGGTTGAGAATATAAAAAAAAGAACATAATAAACAAATTAAATAACACCTTTTAACTTTAATAATAATTTTATTGCAGCCAAATAGCCAGGATTAAAGTAGAATACATTTTAAATTTACATATTCACACATTGTATTTGTTCTTTTTGTGCATAGCTCGATGTGATATCGGTCACACGATTTTTCGCATAGCGTACATTTACAGTCTATATTTGCTTCATGAAATGTTGTGTTGCTGCATATCAGGTGGTGGAATCCATGGACTGCCAACCTAGTGATGACATTAACTTTAATATTGCATTAATCTATGCATTCTACGTTTGCAGCATTTGTATCATCATTATCTGATTTAAGGCTGCCGTTAAATGTCTGGTGTACAGGTGGTACAAATTTCATGAGAGTCGTGATTTCTTCTTTATCATCCTATCATTAGGATACTTTGTTGTCAATATTACATCTTGTAATACAGGACACCTTCCTTTCCCTTTTTGTTTGGCTTATTACTTCCTCTAAAGCCAAGTCACCGAAACCGGATTTTATGTACATTACATTCTGTTTTCCACAAAACGAAACTGAGATGCTTTTCTGATTTCTACCTTACGCTCGTCCGGCGTCACATTTCTCTTTGTGAACTTTTATTCAAGTTATCCAAATCTTTAAAATCGTCTGCATTTATCTCAATTACTCTGTGAATAGTTCCTTTGTTCGACTCCTTTCTTATGAGGTGAGCCCACTGTTCAGGTGTATAAACTACTTGTGTTTTTCTTTTAACTTTTTCAGTCACATCAAAGTCAGCATCACAGGGGAGGAATGTGCGACCTGGTACAAGAAATGTACGTTCTATTTCTTCAAACCAACCTCAATCAATCATGTACAGCCTAAGTTCCATTATTGTAAAATTATTGTTTTGACCAACACATGAATCACTATATACACTGTAAATTTCTTTTTATTAGCACCTTTTTCAATCAGTGGCACAGCTTTTAATAAACAACTAGCAATTTCGTTCGCATCTCTTGAAGCAACTGATTCAGGCCGATATATATTCCTTTCCACTGTTGCGAAAAATATTTTTCTTCGTTTTATTGCACTCTTGCACATTTCTTTTTCTTTTCTTAGATTTTATTAGACTATTTCCATTTGCACAAGAACCTACATCATCATGCCATTCTGCATTTTGCTGATACTCGTATTTGCCGGCAATGCTAGTCAGTATTACAGCGGACCACAGAGAAGCGGACAATATACAGTCAAGTGTCAGCAGTTGGGATGGGCCCTTATTCCCCGAGCGTGTGAAGAAGTTATAAATTTTTCTTACACATAAAGTCTCATTTACCCTCTTTTGAGCAAAGTTAGAATTATGAGCTTCTAAAGATTACGAGAAGATGGCCACAGGATACATAATCTGCAAATAACTAAAAATCCATCATTGGTAGGGATGGGCCCTTATTCCACTGAGCCCCTCAATTTTGAAATTTTGCATTTAGACCGGATTTTTTGCATTAGAAATCCCGGACACATCCTCTAGATTGCATGTTTCAAGTTTTTGGAATTTCGAAAATTTTGACATTTTTTGAGAATACACCTATACTGTAATCTTCGAAAACACAATTATGGAATTTTGGATTTAGACAGGATTTTTTCCATTACAAATCCCGGACACACCCTCTAGATTGAATTTTTGCAGTTTTTGAAATTTCCAAAAATTACATTTTTTGAGAATACACATATACTGTAATCTTGGAAACACAATTTTGATATTTTGGATTTAGACCGGATTTTTTTGCATTAGAAATCCCGGACATATCCTCTAGATTGTATTTTTGGAGTTTTTGAAATTTCGAAAATTTTGACATTTTTTCGAAAATACTATATTCTTGGAAAACACAATTTTGAAATTTTGGATTTAGACCGGATTTTTTGCATTAGAAATCCCGGACACAGCCTCAAGATTGTATTTTTGAAGCTTTTGAAATTTCAAAATCTTTGACATTTTTTGAGAATACACCTAAACTATAATCTTGGAAAACACAATTTTGAAATTTTGGATTTAGACAGGATTTTTTGCATTAGAAATCCCGGACACATCCTCTAGATTGTATTTTTGGAGTTTTTGAAATTTCGAAAATTTTGACATTTTTTCGAGAATACTATATTCTTGGAAAACACAATTTTGAAATTTTGGATTTAGACCGGATTTTTTGCATTAGAAATCCCGGACACAGCCTCAAGATTGTATTTTTGAAGCTTTTGAAATTTCAAAATCTTTGACATTTTTTGAGAATACACCTAAACTATAATCTTGGAAAACACAATTTTGAAATTTTGGATTTAGACCGGATTTTTTGCATTACAAATCCCGGACACAGCCTCTAGATTGTATTTTTGCAGTTTTTGAAATTTCAAAATCTTTGACATTTTTTGAGAATACACCTATACTATAATCTTGGAAAACACAATTTTGAAATTTTGGATTTAGACCAGATTTTTTGCATTAGAAATCCCGGACACATCCTCTAGATTGTATGTTTCAAGTTTTTGAATTTTCGAAAATTTTGACATTTTGGAGAATACTAAAATCTTGGAAAACACAATTTTGAAATTTTGAATTTAGACCGGATTTTTTGCATTAGAAATCCCGGACACATCCTCTAGATTCCATGTTTCAAGTTTTTGGAATTTCGAAAATTTTGAAATTTTTTGAGAATACACCTATACTATAATCTTCGAAAACATAATTATGAAATTTTGGATTTAGACAGGATTTTTTCCATTAGAAATCCCGGACACACCCTCTAGATTGTATTTTTGCAGTTTGTGAAATTTCGAAAAATTACATTTTTTGAGAATACACATATACTGTAATCTTGGAAACACAATTTTGAAATTATGGATTTAGACCGGATTTTTTGAATTCGAAATCCCAAATACATCCTCTAGATTGTATTTTTCAAGTTATTGAAATTTCGAAAATTTTGACATTTTTTGAGAATACACCTATACTATAATCTTGGAAAACACAATTTTGAAATTTTGGATTAACACCGGATTTTTTGCATTAGAAATCCCGGACACACCCTCTAGATTGTATTTTTGCAGTTTTTCAAATTTCGATAATTTTGACATTTTTTGAGCATACACCTATACTATAATCCTGTAAACACAATTTTGAAATTTTGGATTTACACCGGATTTTTTGCATTTGAAATCCTGGACACACCCTCTAGATTGAATTTTTGCAATTTCTGAAATTTCGAAAATTTTTACATTTTTTGAGAATACACCTATACTATAATCTTGGAAAACACAATTTTGAAATTTTGGATTTACACCGGATTTTTTGCATTAGAAATCCCGGACACACCCTCTAAATTGTATTTTTGCAGTTTTCAAAATTTCGATAATTTTGACATTTTTTGAGAATACACCTATACTATAATCCTGTAAACACAATTTTTAAATTTTGGATTTAGACCGGATTTTTTGCATTATTAATCCCGGACACAACCTTCTAGATTGTATCTTTGCAGTTTTTGAAATTACGAAAATATTTACATTTTTTGAGAATACACCTATACTACAATCTTGGAAAACTCAATTTTGAAATTTTGATTTTAGACAGGATTGTTTGCATTAGAAATCCCGGACACATCCTCTAGATTGTATTTTAAAGTTTTTGAAATTTCGAAAATTTTGACATTTTTTCGAGAATACTATATCCTTGGAAACCACAATTTTGAAATTTTGATTTAGACCGGATTTTTTGCATTAGAAATCCCGGACACAGCCTCTAGATTGTATTTTTGCAGTTTTTTAAATTTCAAAATCTTTGACATTTTTTGAGAATACACCTAAATTATAATCATGGAAAACACAATTTTGAAATTTTGGATTCAGACCGGATTTTTTTGCATTAGAAATCGCGGACGACAGGGAGGGATACGGGAGAGAAGGAAGATGAGAAGTACGGGGAAACATAGATAGTGGGAGAGGCCCTCTACATGTTTTTTATTGCCGTTTTGGCAAATTTCGAAATGCGGTCGGCATTTTTTGAGAATACAACTACTACTATAATCTTGGAAAACACTACTTTTGAATTTTGGATTTAACACACCGGATTTTTTGCATTAAAATCCCGGACACAACCCTCTATATGGTATTTTTGCAGTTTGTGAAATTTCGATAATTTTGACATTTTTTGAGAATACCCCTATACTATATCCTGGAAAACATAATTTTGAAATTTTGGATTTACATACACGATTTTTTTGCATTAGGAATCCCTGACACACCCCTATATTTTGTAATTATTGCTGTTTTTGAAAATTTCGAAATTTCACATTTTTTTGAGAATACACCTATACATATAATCTTTGGAAAACACAATTTTGAAAAGTTTGGTTTAGACCGGACTTTTTGCATTTAAAAAAGAAAAAATCCCCGTACAAAACATGTAGTTTGTATTCTTGCAGTTTTTGAAATTTCGAAAATGTTTACATTTTTTATTAGAGTACACCTATACTATAATCTTGGAAACAACAATTTTGAAATTTTGGATTTAGACAGGATTTTTTGCATTAGAAATCCCCGACACATCACCTAGATTGTATTTTTGCACTTTTTGAAATTTGGAATATTTTGACAATTTTTGAGAATAGAAATATATATTAAATGTTGGAAAAAAAAAATTTTGAAATATTTAATATTTAGACCGGATATTCTGCATTAAAAATCCCGGACACACCCTCTAGATTGTATTTTTGCAGTTTTTGAAATTTCGAAAATTTTGACAATCCTTGAGAATTCACCTATACTATAATCTTGGAAAACACCATTTTGAAATTTTGGATTTACACCGGATATTTTGCATTAGAAATCCCGGACACCCTCTAGATTGTAATATTGCAGTTTTTGAAATTTCGAAAAATTACATTTTTTGAGATTACACATATACTGTAATCTTGGAAACACAATTTTGAAATTTTGGATTTAGAACGGATTTTTTTCATTAGAAATCCCGGACACATCCTCTAGATGGTATTTTTCAAGTTTTTTTGAAATTTCGAAAATTTTGACATTTTGTCGAGAATACTATATTCTTGGAAACACAAAATTTTGAAATTTTGATTTAGACCGGATTTTTTGCATTAGAAATCCCGGGCACAGCCTCTTGAGTGTATTTTTGCAGTTTTTGAAATTTCAGAATCTTTGACATTTTTTGAGAATACACCTAAACTATAATCATGGAAAACACAATTTTGAAATTTTGGATTCAGACCGGATTTTTTTGCATTATAAATCGCGGACACGCCCTCTAGATTGTATTTATGCAGTTTTTGAAATTTCGAAAATTTCGACATTTTTTGAGAATACACCTTGGAAAACACAGTTTTGAAATTTTGGATTTAGACCGGATTTTTTGCATTAGAAATCCCGGACACACCGTCTAGATTGTATTTTTGAAGTTTTTGAAATTTCGATAATTTTGACATTTTTTGAGAATACACCTATACTATAATCTTGGAAAATACAATTTTGAAATTTTGGATTTACACCGGATTTTTTGCATTAGAATCCCGGACACACTCCTCTAGATTGTATTTTTGCAGTTGTTTTTTTTGAAATTTCGATAATTTTTGACATTTTTTGAGAATACACCTATACTATAATCCTGGAACAACACAATTTTGAAATTTTGGAATTTACAAAAACCAACCGGATTTTTTGCATTTGAAATCCTGGACAGACCCCTCTAGATTGTATTTTTGCAATTTCTGAAATTTCGAAAATTTTTACATTTTTCGAGAGTACACCTATAGTATAATCTTTGAAAACACAATTTTGAAATTTTGGATTTAGACCGGATTTTTTGCATTATTAATCCCGGACACACCCTCTAGATTGTATCTTTGCAGTTTTTGAAATTACGAAAATTTTTACATTTTTTTGAGAATACACCTATACTACAATCTTGGAAAACTCAATTTTGAAATTTTGATTTTAAACAGGATTGTTTGCATTAGAAATCCCGGACACATCCTCTAGATTGTATATTTGCAGTTTTTGAAATTTTCCAAAATTTTGACATTTTTTGAGAATACAAATATATCCTATAATCTTGGAAAACACAATTTTGAAAATTTGGATTTAGACCGGATTTTTTGCATTATAAATCCCGGACACACCCTCTAGAATGAATTTTTTCGGTTTTTGAATTATCGAAAATTTTAAAAATTTTTACAAAACACCTGTATTATAAATCTCGGAAAACATAATTTTGAAATATTGGATTTAGACCGGAATATTTTGCATTAGAAATCCCGGACACAGCCTCTAGTTTGTATTATTGCAGTTTTTGAAATTTCCTAAAATTTTGTCACATTTTTTTTTTAGAATACACCCTATACGATAATAATTGGAAGACACAATTTTTTTGAAATTTTGGATTTAGAGACCGAACTTTTTTTTTTTTTTTGCATTAGAAATCCCCTGACAACACATCTAGTTTGTATTCTTGCAGTTTTTCAAAATTTTGAAAATGTTTACATTTTTTGAGAGTACACCTATACTATAATCTTGGAAAACACAATTTTGAAATTTTGGATTCAGACCGGATTTTTTGCATTAGAAATCCCGGACACACTCTCTAGATTGTATTTTTGCAGTTTTTGAAATTTCGATAATTTTGACATTTTTTGAGAATACACCTATACTATAATCCTGGAAATCACAATTTTGAAATTTTGGATTTACACCGGATTTTTTGCATTTGAAATCCTGGACACACCCTCTAGATTGTATTTTTGCAATTTCTGAAATTTCGAAAATTTTTACATTTTTCGAGAGTACACCTATAGTATAATCTTTGAAAACACAATTTTGAAATTTTGGATTTAGACCAGATTTTTTGCATTATTAATCCCGGACACACCCTCTAGATTTATCTTTGCAGTTTTTTAAATTACGAAAATTTTTACATTTTTTGAGAATAAACCTATACTACAATCTTGGAAATCTCAATTTTGAAATTTTGATTTTAGACAGGATTGTTTGCATTAGAAATCCCGGACACACCCTCCCACTGTATATTTGAAATTTTTGAAATTTCGAAAATTTTGACACTCTTTGAGAATTAGCCTATACTGTAATCTTGGAAAACACAATTTTGAAATTTGTATTTAGACCGTATTTTTTGCATTAGAAATCCCGGACACACCCTCTAGATTGTATTTTTGCAGTTTTTGAAATTTCGAAAATTTTGACATTTTTTGAGAATACAAATATATCCTATAATCTTGGAAAACACAATTTTGAAATTTTGGATTTAGACCGGTTTTTTTGCATTATAAATCCCGGACACATCCTCTAGATTGAATTTTTACGGTATTTGAATTATCGAAAATTTTAAATTTTTTTACAAAACACCTATATTATAATCTCGGAAAACATAATTTTGAAATATTGGATTTAGACCGGAATATTTTGCATTAGAAATCCCGGACACACCCTCTTGTTTGTATTATTGCTGTTTTTGAAATTTCGAAAATTTTGACATTTTTTGAGAATACACCTATACTATAATCTTGGAAGACACAATTTTGAAATTTTGGATTTAGACCGGACTTTTTGCATTAGAAATCCCGGAAAAAACATCTAGTTTGTATTCTTGCAGTTTTTGAAATTTCGAAAATGTTTACATTTTTTGAGAGTACACCTATACTATAATCTTGGAAAACACAAATTTGAAATTTTGGATTTAGACAGGATTTTTTCCATTAGAAATCCCCGACACATCACGTAGATTGTATTTTTGCACTTTTTGAAATTTCGAAAATTTTGACAATTTTTGAGAATAGAAATATATATTAAATGTTGGAAAAAACAATTTTGAAACTTTTGATTTAGACCGGATATTCTGCATTAAAAATCCCGGACACGCCCTCTAGATTGTATTTTTGCAGTTTTTGAAATTTCGAAAATTTTGAAATTATTTGAGAATTCACCTAATCTTGGAAAACACAATTTTGAAATTTTGGATTTACACCGGATTTTTTGCATTAGAAATCCCGGACACCCTCAATTTTGCAGTTTTTGAAATTTCGAAAATTTTGACATTTTTTTGAGGATACACCTATACTATAATCTTGGAAAACACAATTTTGTAATTTTGGATTTAGTCTGTTTTTTTTGCATTAGGAATTCCGGACACACCCTCTTGTTTGTATTTTAGCAGTTTTTGAAATTTCGAAAATTTTGACATTTTTTGAGAATACACCTATACTATAATCTTGGAAAACACAATTTTGAAACTTTGGATTTAGACCGGATTTTTTGCATTAGAAATCCCGGACACACTTTCTAGATTGTATTTTTGCAGTTTTGAAATTTCAAAATTTTTGACATTTTGGAGAATACGCCTATATTGGAAAACACAATTTTGAAATTTTGGATTTTGACCGGATTTCTTGCATTAGAAATACCGGACACACCCTCTAGATTGTATTTTTGCAGTTTTTGAAATTTCAAAAATTTTGACATTTTTTGAGAATACACCTACATTATAATCTTGGAAAACACAATTTTGAAATTTTGGATTTAGACTGGATTTTTTGCATTAGAAATCCCTGACACACCCTCTAGATTGTATTTTGAAATTTCGATAATTTTGATTTTCTTTGAGAATGCACCTATACTATAATCCTGGAAAACACAATTTTGAAATTTTGGATTTACACCGGATTTTTTGCATTTGAAATCCTGGACACACCCTCTAGATTGTATTTTCACAATTTCTGAAATTTCGAAAATTTTTACATTTTTCGAGAGTACACCTTTGTATAATCTTTGAAAACACAATTTTGAAATTTTGGATTTATTCCGGATTTTTTGCATTATTAATCCCGGACACACCCTCTAGATTGTATCTTTGCAGTTTTTGAAATTACGAAAATTTTTACATTTTTTGAGAATGCACCTATACTACAATCTTGGAAAACTCAATTTTGAAATTTTGATTTTAGACAGGATTGTTTGCATTAGAAATTCCTGACACACCCTCCCATTGTATATTTCATATTTTTGAAATTTCGAAAATTTTGACACTTTTTGAGAATATACCTATACTGTAATCTTGGAAAACACAATTTTGAAATTTGGATTTAGACCGGATTTTTTGCATCAGAAATCCCGGACACACCCTCTAGATTGTATTTTTGCAGTTTTTGAAATTTCGAAAATTTTGACAATTTTTGAGAATAGAAATATATATTAAATGTTGGAAAAAACAATTTTGAAACTTTTGATTTAGACCGGATATTCTGCATTAAAAATCCCGGACACGCCCTCTAGATTGTATTTTTGCAGTTTTTGAAATTTCGAAAATTTTGACATTTTTTGAGAATTCACCTATACCTTGGAAATTCACCTTGGAAAACACAATTTTTAAATTTGGATTTAGACCGGATTTTTTGCATTAGAAATTCCGACACAAAACCCCCTCTACATTGTAATTTTGCAGTTTTTGAAATTTCGAAATTTTTGACATTTCGTGAGAATATACCTGTACTGTAATCTTGGAAAACTTAATTTTGAAATTTTGGGTTTAGACCGGATTTTTTGCATTAGAAATCCCGAACACACCCTCTAGATTGTATTTTTGCAGTTTTTGAAATTTCGAAAATTTTGACATTTTTTGAGAATACACCTATACTGTAATTTTGGAAAACACAACTTTAAAATTTTGGATTGAGACCTGACTTTTTGCATTAGAAGTCCCGGACATCCTCTAGATAGTAATTTTGCAGTTTTTGAAATTTAGAAAATTTTGACATTTCTTGGGAATACATCTGTACTATAATCCTGGAAAACCAAATTTCGAAATGTTAGATTTAGACCGGATTTTTTGCATTAGAAAATCCCGGACACGCCCTCTAGATTGTATTTTTGCAGTTTTTGAAATTTCGAAAATTTTGACATTTTTTGAGAATACAACTATACTATAATCTTGGAAAACACAATTTTGAAATTTTGGATTTAGACCGGATTTTTTGCATTAGAAATCCCGGACACACCCTCTAGATTGTATTTTTGCAGTTTTTGAAATTTCGAAAATTTTGAAATTTTTTGGGAATACACCTATACTATAATCTTGGAAAACACAATTTTGAAATTTTGGATTTAGACTGGATTTTTTGCAATATAAATCCCGGACACGCCTTCTAGATTATAATTTTGCAGTGTTTGAAATTTCGAAAATTTTGACATTTTTTGAGAATACACCAATTCTACAATCTTGGAAACACAATTTTGAAATTTTGGACTTAGACCGCATTTTTTGTATTAGAAATCTGGGACACACCCTGTAGATTGTTTTTTTTGCAGTTTTTGTAATTTTGAAAATTTCGACGTTTTTTCGAGAATACACCTATACTATAATCTTGGAAAACTCAATTTTTGAAATGTTGGATTTAGACCTGAATTTTTGCATTAGAAATCCCGGACACACCCTCTAGGTTGTATTTTTTGCAGATTTCGATATTTCGAACATCTTTGACATTTATTTGTGAATACACCTATACTATAATCATGGAAAACACAATTTTGAAATTTTGGATTTAGACCTGATTTTCTTGCAATACAAATCCCGGACACGCCCTCTAGATTATAGTTCTGTGGTTTTTGAAATTTCCAAAATGTTGATATTTTTTGAAATTACACCTATACTTCAATCTTTGAAAACACAAACTATGAAATTTTGGATTCAGATCGGATTTTGTACATTAGATATTCCGGACACACCCTTTAGATTGTATTTTTGCAGTTTTTAAAATTTCAAAAATTTTGACATTTTTTGTGAATACACCTACACTTTAATTTTGGAAATCACAACTTTGAAATTTAGGATTTAGACAGGATTTTTTGCATTAGAAGTCCCGGAAAATCTCACTAGATTGTATTTTTACAGTTTTTGAAATTTCGAAAATTTTGACATTTTTTGGCATACACCTACACTACAATCTTGGAAAACTCAATTTTGAAACTTTAGATTTAGACCGGATTTTTTGCATTAGAAGTCCCTGACACACCCTCCATATTTTATTTTTGCAATTTTTGAAATTTTGAAAATTTCGACATTTTTTGAGAATACACCTATACTATAATCTTGGAAAACTCAATTTTGAAATGTTGGAGATAGACCGGATTTTTTGCATTAGAAATCCCGGACACACCCTCTAGATTGTATTTTTGCAGTTTTTGAAATTTCGAAAATTTTGACATTTTTTGAGAATACACCTATACCATAATCTTGGAAAACACAATTTTGAAATTTTGGATTTAGACCGGATTTTTTGCATTAGAAATCCCGGACACACCCTCTAGATTGTATTTTTGCAGTTTTTGAAATTTCGAAAATTTTGACATTTTTTGAGAATACACATATACTATTAAATCCTGTAAAACACAATTTTGAAATTTTGGATTTAGACCGGATTCTTTGCATTAAAAATTCCGGGCACACCCTGCAGATCGTATTTTTGCAGTTTTTGAAATTTCGAAAATTTTGACATTTTTTGGGAATGCACCTATAGTATAATCTTGGAAAATACAATTTTGAAATTTTGGATTTAGACCGAATTTTTTGCATTAGAAATCCCGGACACACCCTCTAGATTGTATTTTTGCAGTTTTTGAAATTTCGAAAATTTTGACATTTTTTGAGAATACGCCTATACTATAATCTTGGAAAACACAATTTTGAAATTTTGGATTTAGACCGGATTTTTTGCATTAGAAATCCCGGACACACCCTCTACATTGTATTTTTGCAGTATTCGAAATTTCAAAAATTTTAACATTTTTTGAGAATACACCTATACTATAATCTTGGAAAACACAATTTTGAAATTTTGGATTTAGACTGGATTTTTTGCAATACAAATCCCGGAGACGCCCTGTAGATTATAAATTTGCAGTGTTTGAAATTTGGAATTTTTTTTGAGAAAATAAACCGATTCTACAATCTTGGAAAGCACAATTTTGAAATTTTGGATTTAGATCGGATTTTTTGCATTAGAATTCCCGGACACACCCTAGATAGTAATTTTGCAATTTTTGAAATTTCGAACATTTTGACATTTTTGAGAATACACCTATACTATAATCTTGGGGAACAAAATTTTGAAATGTTGGATTTAGACCGGATTTTTTGCATTAGGAATCTCGGACACACCCTCTAGTTTGTATTTTTGCAGTTTTTGAAATTTCGAAAATTTTGACATTTTTTGAGAATACACATATACTATAATCTTGGAAAACACAATTTTGGATTTAGATCGGATTTTTTGCTTTAGAAATCTCGGTCACACTCTCTACATTGTGTTTTTGAAGTTTTTGAAATTTCGAAAATGGGCATTTTTTGAGAATACACGTATACTGTAATCTTGAAAATACAATTTTGAAATTTTGGATTTAGACCGGATTTTTTGCAATAGAAATCCCGGACACCCACTAAATTGTATCTTTGTAGTTTTTGAAATTCCGAAAATTTTGACATTTTTTGAGAATACACATATACTATAATCTTGGAAAACACAATTTTGAAATGTTAGATTTAAACCGGATTTTTTGTATTAGAAATCCCGGACACGCCCTCTAGATTGGATTGTTGCAATTCCTGAAATTTCGAAAATTTTGACATTTTTTGAGAATACATCTATACTATAATTTCGGAAAACACAATTTTGAAATCTTGGATTTAGACCGGATTTTTTGCATTAGAAATCCCGGACACGCCCTCTAGATTGTATCTTTGCAGTTTTTGAATTTTCGAAAATTTGGACATTTTTTGAGAATACCAAAATCTTGGAAAACACAATTTTGAAATTTTGGATTTAGACCGGATTTTTTGCATTAGAAATCCCGGACACATCCTCTAGATTGCATGTTTCAAGTTTTTGGAATTTCGAAAATTTTGACATTTTTTGAGAATACACCTATACTGTAATCTTCGAAAACACAGTTATGAAATTTTGGATTTAGACAGGATTTTTTCCATTAGAAATCCCGGACACACCCTCTAGATTGTATTTTTACAGTTTTTGAAATTTCGAAAAATTAGATTTTTTGAGAATACACATATACTGTAATCTTGGAAACACAATTTTGAAATTTTGGATTTATACCGGATTTTTTGCATTAGAAATCCCAGACACATCCTCTAGATTGTATTTTTCAAGTTTTTGAATTTTCGAAAATTTTGACATTTTTTCGAGAATACTATATTCTTGGGAAACACAATTTTGAAATTTTGGATTTAGACCGGATTTTTTGCATTAGTAATCCCGGACATAGCCTCTAGATTGTATTTTTGCAGTTTTTGAAATTTCAAAATCTTTGACTTTTTTAAGAATACACCTAAACTATAATCAAAGAAAACACAATTTTGAAATTTTGGATTCAGACCGGATTTTTTTGTATTAGAAATCGCGGACACGCCCTCTAGATTGTATTTTTGCAGTTTTTGAAATTTCGAAAATTTCGACATTTTTTGAGAATACACCTATACTATAATCTTGGAAAACACAATTTTGAAATTTTGGATTTAGACCGGATTTTTGCATTAGAAATCCCGGACACGCCCTCTAGATTGTATTTTTGCAGTTTTTGAAATTTCAAAAATTTTGACATTTTTTGATAATACACCTATACTATAATCTTGGAAATCACAATTTTGAAATTTTGGATTTAGACTGGACTTTTTGCATTAGAAATCCCGGACTCACCTTCTAGATTGTATTTTTGCAGTTTTTGAAATTTCGAAAATTTTGACATTTTTTAGAATACACCTATACTATAATCTTGGAAAACACAATTTTGATATTTCGGATTTAGACCGAATTTTTTGCATTAGAAATCCCGGACACGGCCTCTAGATTGTATTTTTGCAGTTTTTGAAATTTCGAAAATTTTGACATTTTTTGAGAATACACCTATACTATAATCTTGGAAAACACAATTTTGAAATTTTCGATTTAGACCGGATTTTTTGCATTAGAAATCCCGGACACACTACAGATTATATTTTTGCAGTTTTTGAAATTTCAAAATTTTTGACATTTTTTGAGAATACACCTATACTATATTCTTGGAAAACACAATTTTGAAATTTTGGATTTAGATCGGATTTTTTGCATTAGAAATCCCGGACACATCCTCTAGATTGTATTTTTGCAGTTTTTGAAATTTCAAAAATGTTGACATTTTTTGAGAATACACTTATACTATAATCTTGGAAAACACAATTTTGATATTTTTGATTTAGACCGGATTTTTTGCATTAGAAATCCCGGACACACCCTCTAGATTGTATTTTTGCAGTTTTGGAAATTTCAAAAATTTTGACATTTTTTGAGAATACACCTATACTATAATTTTGGAAAACACAATTTTGAAATTTTGGATTTAGACCGGATTTTTTCCATTAGAAATCCCGGACACACCCTCTAGATTGTATTTTTGCAGTTTTTGAAATTTCAAAAATTTTGACATTTTTTGAGAATACACCTATACTATAATCTTGGAAAACACAATTTTCAAATTTTGGATTTAGACTGGATTTTTTGCATTAGAAATCCCGGACACACCCTCTAGATTGTATTTTGGCAGTTTTTGTAATTTCGAAAATTTTGACATTTTTTGAGAATACACATATACTATAATCTTGGAAAGCACAATTTTGAAATTTTGGATCCCGGACACATCCTCTAGATTGTATTTTTGCAGTTTTTGAAATTTCGAAAATTTTGACATTTTTTGAGAGTACACATATACTATAATCTTGGAAAACACAAATTTAAAATTTTGGATTTAGACCGGATTTTTTGCATTAGAAATCCCGGACACATCCTCTAGATTGTATTTTTGCAGTTTTTGAAATTTCGAAATTTTTTTGAGAATACAAATATATACTATAATCTTGGAAAGCACAATTTTGAAATTTTGGATTTAGACCGGATTTTTTGCATTATTACTAAACTTGTCTGTGGTCATACGAAGATGGCCGGGGAGAGTGGAAGTTTAGATCGCAAAAATCGCGAACGTGGCTTTGCTGTGAAAGTTTGTGAAGTCGTGTTGATCATATTAAAGTCTCTGAACAAAACATGTGTCAGTCCTTTCTCGCACAGATTTGAATTACGACGCTATTGAGCTTCGTTAAATAAAATAACTCTCAAATAAATGTACAGGGTGTTCCACAGCTCTAAGCTCGCAATTATGGCTGGGTGTTGTGAGACAGGATAAGTAGTTACTGCCCTGTTAACTTTAAAAACACGCGAGAATACATTGATTAGTTTTGCATTCAACTGTCAGTTGTGACCGCTAATATTTAAGGTCATTACAAGCTAAGGGTTGTAAGTGATTTTCTAGCAAAAACGAGATAGGTGCATAATTATACTCTTGAAATATTTTACTTGTGGCAAAAGGACATAAGTGCATACGTCAGGGGTAAATAAACTATGATTGTTGTAATTTCAATTACCTATCATTTTCTTATACAACCTCTAGTTTAAACCTGTTTTTTCTCAAAACTGCAAAACTAGCACTTGCACCACTTTGCTTCTAATCGCCTCTCTTGTAACTATTTTACATCCGGAGGAAAAAACAAAAGTGACGCCAACAGGAAGGAAGTTGTGCAAACCCTTGATATTTAAACAACTTAAAAACTTTCCTCAAGTCGTCTTTTCCTTCAAATCTTGATATTTTTATTTTATTAAATTTATATCATAAAGTTTATATATTATATATATATATATATATATATATATATATTATTTGATGATACAGCAAACTGTTGGGGTACTGCAGAGGGGCCCGTTAAGCCACTTGCTTCAGTGGAGATCATCAAGGCAATAAAACCTGACGACGTAAACCTGCAGATGACATGGTATTGATCTCAACTTCGGATAGTTATCTGCAGAAAGCCTTCAACCAATTAGTGGACTGGGCAAAAAAAAATGAACTGACACGAAAATCAAGAGAAAACAGTCTCCATGACCTTCAGAAAAGGGGCCAGACGAGGAATTTTCTACATTGGCGAAAGAACATTAAAATCAGTAACTAGCTTCACGTATCTGGGAGTCACTTTCCAAACACAGGGAAGCGTGTTTACACACCATGTAAATGACAGAGTAAATGCTGTGATAAGAGCCATAAGCGACATTAAGTCAATAAACAAACTCTCACTAGAAACAGCCCTACAACTTTTTGAACTTAAAGTTGATCCCGTTGCAACATATGGGTTAGAGAATATATGGGTCCATTTAAAGAAACCGAACCTAGAAAAATTAGAGAACCTAAAAGCAACATACCTAAAAAGGGTGCTCTGTCTCTCCAAATACACGCCCTCACGACTTGTTTATGAACTCTCCAGAGAACCATTCTACATAGAAGAGCTGAGGCTAAAGTTCCTACTACCAGTGACACCAGCTTACCAGGACCTCCTGCAAGAGCTCCACGAAAAGAAACGCAAAATATGGGAAGAATTCTACATTACTGACGCCATGACAAACCGTGAATGGACTCGGGGAGGATATGAATTGCGCCACACAGTGACCAGACTCGCTGTGCATGGATTTCACCACAAGCTCTGCAGCAACCAGAGCCCGGCCCAGACTGCATGTGTGCAAGATGTGGCGAACAGTGCGAGAAATATCATGTGTTAAACTGTAGAATGAGATCAGAATCGTTGCTGAAACTCTGCAGTGACTAAAAACAATCTTCTTTGCACGTTGTGCGCATTTCTTATTTTATTATATATATTTTTTGAATTCCGCACTGTTAAAGATACAATGTCAGCTGTCTTCTATAAAAATCTAAAACCTGGTTACAATTTATCAAACCACAATCCTGTCTGTAGCGTTCTACACGTGTGGTAACTTACATTACGGGGAAAAAAAGCTAATTAAATCAAGGCATTTATTTACCAAATCGAAATTATCGTCCAATTTTGTTGGTTTACGGAATATATCTGTCTTTTGTTCAATAAGTTGTATGGTATACAATTACATAGCGAGAACACAAAAATGGCCGATGCATGAGCCATTTCTTAAAATCGGGTTTGTGGTAAATAAACCAAATATACTTACTTACTCACTGGCACTATCGAACCCGTAGGTTCATGGCCATGCGGACATAAGCTCTCAATACATCTCTATCCTGAGCTAATGCTTTCCAATCATTCCCTGTATAATTTACTTCCCTACTATTCTTGGTCTACCAACTGGGCGTTTTCCCTCTGGCTTTCCTACAAGAAGCTTCCCTGCAACTCTTTTAATCCCCATACGTGCAACATGTCCTGCCCATCGCAGTCTACGAGACTTAATTGTTCTTATTATATCTGGCTTCCTATAAAGATCATGTAGTTCATTGTTATGTAATCTTCTCCATTCCCCTGTCTGTTCACCTCTCTTTGGTCCAAAAATTTTCCTAAGTACTTTATTCTCAAATACTTGTAATCTCCTTTCCTCCCTTAAAGTAAGAGTCCATGTTTCGCACCCATATAATATAACTGGTAGAATAATAGTTTTATATATTTTCAGTTTAATGTTTTTTGAAAGGAGTTGGGACATCAAGAGTCTCTGTAATGCATACTAGCACGCATTTCCAGAATTGAGCCTATGTTTAATTTCTTTGTGCATCTCATTCCTATTTGTGATTATTGTTCCTAGGTATTTGAATTCAGCCACTTCCTCAAAATTTCCCTCATTTGTCATTAGTTGTCCATTTCCATTATATAATGTATTTCTACGTGTGACCATATATTTAGTTTTACTGATATTTACTTCCAGTCCTAATTCCTTAGTGTTACTAAATAGTATGTGCGTGTTGTCCTTTAGTATCTCCTCGCTATCGGCCAATAGTACTACATCATCAGCATAAACTAACAAAATAAACCAAATATAATGGTCAGAATTAATACATTTTGAAGTTATTTTCTCGTTTTATTGCAATAGTAATTACTGAGATTCGTTTCGAAGAATAGACAATTGCAAAAGTTAGAACCTCTTATTTCAGACTGTTTAGTAAGGTAAGTCCTCTTTATAGGAAGGAACAGTTAAGTCTCGTAGACTGCGATGGGCAGGACATGTTGCACGTATGGGGAATAAAAGACTTGCATGGAAGCTTCTTGTAGGAAAGCCAGAGGGAAAACGTCCAGTTGGTAGACCAAAAATGAGGTGGGAGAATAACACTAACTATGATTTGAGGGAAATAGATTATACAGGGAATGATTGGAAAGCATTAGCTCAGGATATGGACGTATGGAGAGCTTATGTCCGCGCGGTCATGAACCTACGGGTTCGATAGTGCCAGTGAGTAAGTAAGTAAGTCCTGACTATAAGTTACAGGCCTCAAGTGAGCAAGTCCAGTGGTGGGGTTGCAACCTTAGGCCTCTGGACAGGCGCGATTATCATACAGCATTTCCTCTGTATCTTGATGGAACGGTGACTCGGTCCCCAGAGCCCCGTTTGTTTTAGGCAGGTTGCACCACGAGCAGGTGGGGTTGGGATTCAGATAGGAGAGGTTATGTGGAATGCACTTCACTATCTTTTGCAACCCTGAGTTAGTTATTAATTCCTAAAATTTAAATATCATTAAATACAAATGACAGATCACGTGTGTCTAACGTATGGCAGTAGAAATGCTTCCAACACGTGACGTAAGAGTCTGACACTGACTGCATGAGTAAATGTAGAGCGATGTCACTGGAGCCCTTAGGAGGCCCTTTAGAATAGAATAATAGAATATATTTATTTAGCCTGGTGCCATGTGGCCTTCTCTTCCACTCACCAGGACAAACATATGTTACATATGAATACAAAAAAATACAATAATAGTCATATTAAACAGGACAAACACATGTTACATATAAATACAAAAAAATTACAATAATAGTCATACTAAACAATTAATTATCTGTCAAATTGAATAATAATGAAAATAATGTCTAATAATACAATGAAATTAAATACAATTAAAATTAAATTAATGATAGAATGAATACAGAAAGGAATAACAGCTCGAATCTACTATACATAAAAAGAAAAGAAAGAAAAAAATACAAAGAAATTAATAAACTACAATGAATTAATCTGTGTTTTTTATACAAGGCATTAGGTAAATATATTATCAAATCTTAAGTCTATTTTTATTAAATAATGAAAAAACGCATTATTAATTTTTAAAAAGTAATATTAGTGGGTTGTTTCTGTTAGTAATTTTATTTTCAATTTGTTTCTGAAAGATGGTAAAGTTTGGCAGTCTCTGACGTAGTTTGGAAGGGAATTCCATGTTCTAGCAAGAGAAATTGTAAAAGATTTCGAATAATAGGTAGTGTGATGAGGAGGGATATAAAGGACACTGCGCTCAAGGGATCGGGTATCTAATTTATGTGTATCAGAGAGTCTAGTGAAGCGGTGTGATAAATAATAAGGTAATGATGTGTGTAATATGTTATAGAGAAGGCATACGGAATGGATGGTTCTACGATCTTGTAGACGATGCCATGCTACATGACAACGCTTACACATATACAAAAAATCGACTACAGACATGGATTCTGTGTGTCGACCATTTTTATGCGTCTAATGATGTTAGTTTCCATTAGAGGCTGAATCGAAATCAAGATCCATTGTGAGGATTGAAGAAGTAATTCTTTTCCCATGTTGTGGCGATGTTTTGAAGCAGCTAACTCTCTTCATGCCCGATGTTGTAGTAACATTTTGAAGGAATAGTGTCCCAAAAAGAATTACTGGTTCAGGTTGGGTTTGATTTTCGGTAGAGCCGGATTCTATTATTAGGGTCGGAAGTTGGTACACTGGATACGAAAACACTTCACAATCGTAAAAAAATGTTTCTTGTAGAAATAATTTCACATTTATTCACTTTATAGGTTCCCAGCAGATTAAGTAAATTTAAGTGGTATTATTTTTCACTGTCAATTAAATCTTTTCTTTTCTGGAATCAATTATTCTTTGCATTAAATATTATTTTATCTTGAGAACTCTTCTTGCTTCTATCTTTGTTGAAAGTCATATGCAGAATGACTAGTGTAATTCTTTTATAATTTTAAAGAACATTATTACACCACATGATAGTAATTTGAAATTCTATTGGTTAATAGCCCATTAAATACCAGGTTTAAATTTGATTTGTTAAATCAAAAAGTTAATTGTTTTTAACATCCAATCAGAATTTAGTATACTTTCATTTAAAAATATGAAGTTAAGCAGGTGTTCTTATTACAGTTATAACAGAAAGCTTTATAATTCTGACAACAATGAATTAAAACAATTTTTAAAAGCATTATTTAGAAAGACTTATGTAATACAATTTCTTTAATTGTTACTCAGACATTTTTATTCAACAATGAACAAAATTAATTATTTAGATGTTTTTTCTTTATTTAAGTTATATTTAAATATTTACAAAAATTAAAAAACAATATTATTAATTTTAACTTTCATACTTCCGTCCGGCTTTCTCCTTCGCTTTTTAGTAATAGAGGATTCATGTGGCCGCCTTACAAGGGCTGCGCAGATATAGTTGGGTGGTGGGATTGCCACCTTACAGCCTCCCAACTTGCTTCAGCTTTGTTTTTAGGGTGCCTTCCCTTAGGTAGATTGCCTTCTCTTCGGCTCTGAGCTCTACCTGCCCATTATAGCCGTCCAATCTGGAACAGACGCTATGCTGATTTTGGTTCACCACGTAGAAGATGGACTCCAATTTTAACTTCGCCGGAACAGGCTGCATAGCCTAAACCTTGTAGTAGAACAAGAAGAAGAAGAACTTTCATACTTAATATGATATTAAAATCCTGCTATACGATAGAACTTGTAAACTAATTTAAATACCATCAGCGAATCGAACAAGCGACCTTCTGGCTTGTAAAATATTAGCTGTTCTTGACTGAGGGTAACCAAAGTTAGCTGAAGGAAATGTGTGATGTGCTGATTTATTTTCCATGTGGTGTTTATTGAGTTTAAATTTTAAAAACAAATACACAAGGTTTATCACACCTACTCAATCGTATAACAATTTTCGCATTACAAAACTCAGCTAAAAATGAGATCAAGTATAAACTAAGAAAATTATTACTATAGTGTAAAAGTTGTAAGTTGGCATGATTTCTGCTGTCCTTGTCTAGAGAACTGTTCTTCCACCCTTCGCTAGACGTCTGAGTAACATGTGTACCATAATGGGCTACCCTTGTAAAATTACTTAGGAATGCTAGAAAAACTCCACCCCCATTCCGCCCAGGCACTTTTGTTCACGTAATTTTTGTCAGTGACGACTGTTTCCGAGTTTCGTTTGTAGTTTGTGAGATATATTAGTGTAAAATTAATCTTTAGAAGAAGGGAATGCCACCACTGCAGGGAGTGTCTGCCCTACCGCTGTCACCGTGTAGAGATATGTGTATGAGTGAGAAAGAAGATGGTGAGTACTCTCTTTCTCTTTCTAAAATATTCTAGACACTTTAGCCCTCACGGACTATAACGATTCATAAGATAGGTGACCCGATGTCATGTAAAAAATTATAGACATATCACACTATTGGCTATTACTTACAAGATCTTCTAAAAAAAATATTTCCGGAATTTACCATTCTCTGTCTACAGTGTTCTTCTCGAGGGCAGATCTTTCGCTGCAATCATAACATTTTCATGCTATGCTTTGCAGCTTTACTAGGCAATGATAGGTGTGGTAGCTTCCCGTTGCTTTCCACACAGGTGAAGAATGATGATTATAATGATAAGGATGATGATGTTGGTCGGATGATTTTCGGGGACCGTTGGGTCCTAAGCTTCCTGACATTTGTCTTACAGGTGAGGAAAAACCCCGAAAAAAAACATCACCCAGCAGCCTGTCCCGACCGGAAATCGAACCCGGGCTCGTTGCGTGACAAGGCATCACGCTAATCTCGAGACCATTAACAGAAAAAATAATAATACAATTTGAAGGTGAATTTAGACAAGAAAAGGGCTCAACTGGACACATGTTTGCATTGAGACATGAGAATTAGAGAATACCAGTTATCAAAACTGAAACTAAGGTTGTGGGACTGCGATATGCCAGCAATATGACTCCCTGTTCCATATCTAGGTACAAAGTGATAGAAACCAAGTCCTTGTACACTCCTGCCATGTCATATCCAGGACGTGGTAAAAAGTATAAAAGTGAGTGGCGTAATATTTACAATCAAGTTCCAACTGAGCAGTCAATCCACCTGCACCTTCTTCACGTCACAGTAACAGTAAGTAACTCCAGCACTCACACAAACATAATCACAACGTCTCACATAGCTCGTCAGATAAATTTATTGTGTTTCTGTTTTTTGCAAATATTTGTAAACAAATGTATTAATAAATCAGATGATGAGTGTTTTTAGAATATCAAAACGATTAATGACTGCGAATGTGTGGGAACTCAAGACTGAGTACAGGAACGTTCGGATTCATCAGAGCGGGGATATTTTCTGCTGTAACCACACACCACCAGCAAATAATAATTTTTTTAGGCTTTTTAGCATTGTTATGATTTTTGTGACGAACAGGGAGCTGGCTTGATGCATCAACCTCCAACCTGGAGGACCAGGTAATTTTTGGCCAAGGTTTTCTTCCTCTAGCCTTTGTCAAACCAATGACGAACTGCAAGGCAGCAGTATCTGTACCCTAGATAAGGGGCCCTCACAGGGTACTATCAGCCGGGCGTACTGAACTCTGGTTTTTTAACGAGGTTGTTACTCCTCCCCCTCACCCTTTTTTAACCTGGGTTGAGACAGGCTTTGGCGGGTTTCACATAATAATATTATTATTAATAATAATAATAATAATAATAATCTTCTTCTTCCTTCCAAGTATTAGGCCAAGGCCTGTTACGATCCTATAGAAAATTTTCCCTCCAGCGTTTCATAGGACGGCCCAGTGATCTTCGTCCTCTTGGTATATAATTATAAACAGCTTTGGGGATCCGATTTGAACTCATTCTTTCAAGATGGTGTTTCCAATTTAGTTGGTACTGTTTAATATATTCCAAAATTGGCGTAGTCTTCAATTCTTTTAAGATATCGGTGTTCCTTTTCCGATCCCATCTGGTGTAACCCGCTGTTCTGCGCATGAATCTCATTTCACAAGCCGTTATTCTGCTTTCATGTTGTTTTTTTAGTGTCCATGCTTCACTACCATAGGTCAACACTCGTCTAGCCAAAGTGTTATATAAACGTAATCTGGTGTTTTTTTTTTTTTTTGTACAAGGGATGGTTTCATAACTTGATTAATCATTCCTAAACTTTTATTATAACTAGTAACTTTTTCAGGGATATATTTTTCAACCCAGATAGAGAGATAATATCCAAGATATTTAAATTGATTAGATCTCTCTAAAATTTTATTCTGGAGACAGATTTTACTTTGTATGGGGTCCTTCCCATGAAATGCCATAATTTTAGTTTTGTTAATTGATATTTCCATATTAAATTTGGCAGCTATTTTCTGTAAATTATAAATAATAATAATAATAATAATAATAATAATAATAATAACAACAACAAAGTTACCACTAATAGTGTAGTTCTTATCCTGGAAATGTCCCAGAAGAAAATAAACCCCGGCTCCAGAAGAACAAGTAAATTTAATATGACTCACACTTAGAACAAGTAGGAAAGACAAAGTAAACATTAGAAACAACTTTTCAACATTATGCAACACAATGTTATCGGATGCCACTGTTTGAGAGACGAATTGAGATGATCTCGAGTTCAAATCCATACGTCCAACAACCTCAACACGTTGTCAAATTGGATATGAATAAAAGTCTCTCTTTCATCACAGTTACAACTAAATAATAATAATAATAATAATAATAATAATAATAATAATCTACAGTTCAAGGCACACGCATATAATTGCCTGTTCCATCTTCAAGCACTTTCCAGCCATCTTCTAGATCTAGATCTACCCGCTGATCTGTTTCCACTAACTTAATACCTCAAATATTTGTAGTTAATCTAGTAGTTACATTCTTTCTAGATGTTCTTTTTCTTGTAGCAGTTTATATTTTAATTCACCATTCAAATAAAAAAATCTAAATCCTCTCGAATTTCTTCGTTTTCTTATGTGATCTAGTATTGTACTCCTCTCAAGAATTTCATTTCTGAAGCTCATATATATTGTTTTGTCCACATTTCACATTCATAGGGATACGATAGGCACAGCCATCACTTTATAATTTTTTTTATTTCGTGTCTCCTCGAATAATAATAATAATAATAATAATAATAATAATAATAATAATAATAATAATAATAATAATAATAATAATAATAATAATAATAATTACTGGCTGATAGCGAGGAGATACTAAAGGCTAACACGCACACACTATTGAGTAACACTAAGAAATTAGGACTGGAAGTAAATATCAGTAAAACTAAATATATGGTCACACGTAGAAATTCAGTATAAAATGGAAATGGACAGCTAATGACAAATGAGGGAAATTTTGAGGAAATGGCTGAATTCAAATACCTAGGAACAATAATCACAAATAGGAATGAGATACACAAAGAAATTAAACATAGGCTCAATTCTGGAAATGCGTGCTATTATGCATTGCAGAGACTCTTGATGTTTCAACTCCTTTCAAAAAACGTTAAACTGAAAATATATAAAACTATTATTCTACCAGTTATATTATATGGGTGCGAAACATGGACTCTTACTTTAAGGGAGGAAAGGAGATTACGAGTATTTGAGAATAAAGTTCTTAGGAAAATTTTTGGACAAAAGAGAGATGAACAGACAGATGAATGGGGAAGACTGTATAATAATGAACTACATGGTCTTTATAAGATGTCAGATATAATAAGAACAGTTAAGACTCGTAGACTGCGATGGGCAGGACATGTTGCGCGTATGGGGAATGAAAGACGTGCATGGAAAGTTCTTCTAGGAAAGCCAGAAGGAAAACGCCCAGTTGGTAGACCAGGAATGAGGTGGGAGAACGACATTAACTATGATTTGAGGGAAGTAGATTATACATGGAATGATTGGAAAGCATTAGCTCAGGATTGGGATGTATGGAGAGCTTATGTCCGCGCGGCCATGAACCTACGGGTTCGATAGTGCCAGTGAGTAAGTAAGTAATAAATCAGTCTGTTTTCAGACAAAACACAACACATCAAGTGGATATAATCGGAAACTTTAGCAATAGATACGATGTCATAGGACCATATAAATGAGAATAAAATTAAATATTTGTGTAGATAAAAATGAGTTTTTAATCTTCATTTAAGAAAGTAAATTTTATCAAATAACTTTTGTATTATCATCATCATCACACACAAACTGTATATTTTAAATTGAAATATTCTGATGTCATTAAAAAGAGATTCCCCCATCTCAATCTTAGAATACCAACTTTTCTTCTACATTGTGGCATTGATTTAAAATTATATTTTCAGTTTTTACATAACACATTCTCACTAAATGTTCAGTTTGTTTTTTTTATAAATTTAACAATATCTAGTACATCGCAATTGTTTATTTACAGAATTATTTTTTTAAGTGGACGTGATTGTGTGTTGTAGGTTATGTTGGTAATACTAGTTCTCCTGATGGTGTTCACACCGAGCAGACCACTGGAGTGTCCAACACAATGCCGCTGCAGTAATTACAAAACTTGGTGCAAACACTCCAGACTCTACAAACTGCCGTCACAACTACCAGACACCACAGAGTTACTCAGCATCCGCTACGACGACATTAAAATCCTCAGTAGATCCATGGTAACTAGAAGCGGGTTGCGGAACTTAACATACCTTGAGCTAAACGAAGTTCAGTTACAACAAATCAAACCCGGTACATTTAAACACATGAATGTCTTACAAAAACTGATCATCACAAACAACAACATAAGTGAGTTACACGCTGACACGTTTAAATACCTTAAAAAATTGTATTATTTAAAGTTACAAAATAACAACATAAAGCTTTTGCACCACGGAACATTTTTACAACTTGCTAAAGTGAGGTATCTGTATCTAGATGAATGTGGAATTCTTCCCATGACAAATGTATCTGACAGCGTGAAAAACAGTTCCAACTGTGCAGCGATGAAAACACCAGGGGTATTAAACATATTTACTTGTTATGCAAATATTGATCTAAGAGCATTACAACATCTTCTCTGTTTCTTCACTAAAATTCATTTGAATTTTTTACCATCAATATATACCACTAAAGAACAATTTATAGGAACAGCTAGAGTTACTGATCTGAAATTATTTGATATTGAAGATAGAATATTAATTAATATTTTCAATGGTTTAGAGAAATTAACAAAATTAGAAATTACTTCTATAGAACTTCATGACATAGAAAGCGGAACTTTTGAAAATTTGACTCGTTTAAATTATCTTGTCATCTCAGATGTTAAACTTAGTGAAATAAGATCTGGCATGTTCAGAGGCCTACGATCATTGAAAGTTCTAAAATTAAAAAGAACAGATATATCTATATTAGAAAATAATGGGTTTGAAGGTCTTCAATCTTTGGAAAGTTTGAGTTTGGATGAGTGTCGAATAAGTGATATAAACAATGACACTTTCATAGCATTGAATAATTTAAGAGAATTATTTATTAGTTCTTTATATTTGAAGCAAATAGATGCAGCTGCTTTTAATGGCTTAAATGAAATAAAAACAATAGATATTACTAACTATTTGCATAACATAATTTCATACAAGAATAACATTTTCTCTAAGTTGAAAACTCTCACTGTTCTGAAATTGTCTTATATTAAATTCAGCTTAGAAGCCGGAACATTCACAGAGGTTCGAGACATTAAAATATTTTCAAAAAACATATCACACAAGTTACAAAATATATCTTATAGTGATTATAAATACGAAATAACTTTGCAGAGATTAACTTTTGTAATGGAGGCAACATTTGGTGACATAGGAATCAGAGCTACTGTAAAGTCAGTACAAGGTCATCAAACATTGCAAGAGTTGCAATTGTTTGTAAATGGAGAAACCCCTAAGCTTAAGAAACAAGCTCAAGACGTAATAGAAGATACAGTAAATTTCACACACATCAACAAGATTTCTACACACCTTGATATAAGTAACCGTTATTTAGTGTTGTTTAAAGAAAATAGATTCTTCGGATTTTCAAATATAAAATCTCTGTCTTTAACAAACATTACAACGTTAGAAATACATGCAAATGCACTCACGCAATTAAAATCTCTGACATCTCTCACTATAAAACTTAACGACCATGTAATTATAGCTCCAGGTGCATTTACTGGACTGTGCAACTTAAAGAAACTTGAATTACATTGGAAACGTGAAATTTTAATTAAACGTAAGTGGCCTATTCGTCATAGAAGTATCACAAGATATCTTCATATAAATCAATATGAACCAACACAATTTGAATCAGGCATGTTTCAGGGGCTTGATAACTTGGAAATACTAGACTTTTATGGCGGCGAATTTCCATTTGATGAAAATACATATTTATCTCTCAACAGAGGTATTTTTCAAGGCTTGCACAACATAATAGAAATACAACTTAGCTATAATAAGATAAAGGAAATACCTCCCGGAGTCTTCGGCGCTGAGTGTGTAAAATATTTTAAAGTATCGTGTAAAAATGTATCTGAACCATCGCCATATTGCAACGACACTCATGCTCTCAAAACACTGCAACATTTAGATTTATCTAATAACAAAATACGATATATCCATCAGCATGCTTTTATATCCTGCGTAAACCTACAAACAATAAATCTAGAATGGAATATATTCCTGACACTAGACAACACTTTTCTATTCACACCAGCTCTCACAACACTCAACATGAAATGGTGTAATGTAACCAACATCCCCAACAATACATTTGAATGCACTCCTAATATTTATGAACTCACATTAACAATATATAAAACACCACCACATGTCACTCCATTTCTTCCACTCAAACAACTAAAACAAGCTTTAATTTATATTAATGACTACAAATTGACGTGTGATTTTTATGAAACATGGCTTTGGTTTGAGGACAAACATATAACACCATACCTCGATTACCATCCAGACCCTCGTAGGGCTATTTACAAACTTAACTGTAACACAACACATCAACAGAGTCAACAACCTCCTAACTCCAAAGTAAACATAAATGACTCGATGTATTTGAAACAATACATTGAACCTATTATTCTAGTTGTTATAACAACGGCAGGACTTGTCTTCAATGGTTTTCTTTTGTTCGTGTCCCTCTGGAACTCAGACATGCGCATAAAACACAATTCTTGTATAATACATTTATCTATAACAGACACTTTATCACTTATATTGAATCTACCCCTAAGTTACTGGAACACTTTACAAGTCAACTGGAAACTGAGGGTGCTTACTTGTAAAATGTTCATGTTTCTCAAAGATGTAACTTTAGTTGCAAATATATTTTCAATTGTTGCGTTAAGTATTGAAAGATTTCTCGTTGCTCGAAGATGGAATGATCTGAGAAAGGCTTGTAAGACTGACTACCCAATATGGTGGTTACTTGTGATGACGTGGGTCTCTGGTATCATTCTCTCGCTCCCTACTTACTATAACGCTTCCGTACACACTAGATGTCTCTACTGTCCACCTAATAACGAAGAATACATGAAAAATGTCTGGATCTACCAATTGATTATTCATTATTTCTTACCAGCTGTTGCGATATGTGCCTTAAACACAATGACTTCACGATACCTTAGACAAAGCATTAAGAACTTGCCAGGAGTAGTTAATGACAACACAAGAACCAAAAACAGGAAAACTGTTGCAAACATAGTGTCCATTCTGTCTGCCATATTTGTTTTCAGCTATTTGCCTAATTTCACCCTCAGGATACTTGTAGCCTGGTCTTTTATCGACATAGAAGATGCCTTGGTGTATTCTTTCGTCAGCTTCTGTTTATTTTACTGCAACACCCTGTTTAACCCTATTTCTATTTTCATTATGAGTTCTAAATATAAAAATTACTTCTTCAAATATTTCCCCTTCCTAAGTAACACAGATACAAAAATTAATCCCGCTGCCAAGAAAATCAATTAGAATTATTTTGAAAATTGTTGGAAATTATGGGTTTGAATTTGTTAGAAGAACTCTTTTTACATACATTGAAATGTGTTCTCTTAGAATGATCGGTCATGAAAATGAAACAGACCGGGCACATGCAGATGGATTTAAACATTTACCACAAATACAATAACTGTTCATAATGTGATGTCAGATATGGACAGGTTCAATTTTTTCAATAAACCATTTAAAAAGGTCGCTTAACGACGATTGAGGAACGATACATAATACATGGACAACAATGTTTACTTTATGAACCGGAATCATAGTACTAGTAAACTGTAAGTTTCTGTTAATACAATTATATTCTTTTCAAATACAGTGTGTCTTCTTCTTCTTCTTCCTTTCATGTGATAGACCTAGTGGTCTGTTATGGCCTCAATCCAACGTTTGAAGGGTCTGCCCAAAGATCTCTTGCCTGGTGGCTGGTAATTTAAGATCTGACGTGGTATTCTTGTTCTGCTCATTCTTCGTACGTGAGATTTCCAGTTGTTTCTGTATTTTTGTACATATCCCATGACTGATTCTGTTTGTAATTCTTTGAGAATGTCAGAATTCCTTTTATGGTCTGCCCTCGAATACAGGGTGTAATTATAACAAATTGTATTATATCACAAACCATTGCAAACAACAAGTAACCCTTATGGATGAACACTTCACCACAAGATAATGTTGTAGGTAATATTGAAATTAATGTACTCAGGGGTAGGGTTCAGATCCAATACTTAATACAACTAAAGAGAAATTTTTCTGACTTAACAGAGATTTTTACCTGCGTGCTGAAGTTTTGCGCGCTAGCACTCATTCCTAGAGTTACCCAGTACGAATTTGGAAATCCTGTGTTCAAATACCGATTCAGGTATATTTGTTTTTATTTATTTTTCTTGTAATACAATAATCTGTACCGAAATTAAAAATATAAAACGTGTTTGGTAAATTACAGATGATCAGCGAGATAAGATGAGCATTATAATTTTAACGATTTAATGCCATGAACCTGTTCCTTCTGGTTTAGAGGAATACTACATTTCATTTCTCTAATTAAAATAATATAGGCCTATGCAATATCAACGTTTAGATAGTGGAATGTGAACTTTGAATGTTAAAATGTATGCAAAATAATTATTTGCAATGTTAACTCAGTGAAGTGACATAAATACTGTACATAACTCCAACCACATACTTCGCGTTTTATTACAGACAAGACCTGCTCCATCCCTGCGGCCTAAAGCAAATGCTGTAATGTAATGTACGTCTATTTGCTAGTAAAGAACAATATTAAAATGTAAAGTTAGTTTTGTTGTAATGATAATTTCTAGCTGCTCCACATGTTAGAGTTAAGTAGGTGAACCGCCTGTAAACTGAACATCGCTGCTTCTGTTTCTTGTGCTCACATATATTATCAAATTGCAAATCACAAGCTCAAGGAAACTAAGTTACAAACAAACTGATTCTAGTTACCATGGAATATCTTCTCAACATAAATGTTTATTAAATTAAAATAACATTTGATTTTAGAATTTTAAATTGTAAAATATTTGTAACATGAATTAAATATATTCCACACAACGACACTTGGTTCCGCTACAAATTATTAATCTTGTTCCAGCAGTAAATAAAATAACAAACGCATTACTACTGTTTCTGCAAACATCGCTATATAGGAATTAATTACTGCTATGACACGTAAATTATAAAGCTGCACTTTTGTTATTTACCATTAAGTTGGCAACACTAAATATCTTTGTACTGCAAAACACAAAAATACTTCTCTCTTCAGTTTCAGAGTCATTTTACCAACATTTTGTGTCGGCACTGATATGTAATTCAATGGCGGAACCAAGTGTCGCGACGGAGTGTTTTAATGTTTAATAGATAGGGAACTGTGTACTGTACTTTACTGTGGCAACATTGTCATTGTTATTATTATTTGTAATTTGTAATTTGTTAAGTTGTGACACGTGTTGTGAGGGATCTCTAGCCACAGTTTATGAATTCTTGTGTCACTGAAAATGCTTCCACTAGACATTCAAGTGTTTATTGAAAAAGTATTCACTGAAATTAGAGTTGAACAATAAAAGTACAATTGTAATGGGAACAGTGTGACAACATTCCCAACTCTTTGTTAGCACTTGTATTGTTTTAAGACTGATTTTTTTTTTCTCAGAGAACTCCTAAAGACAAATTTGCTCTACGCTGTACACTTGATGATGTGAAAATTAATAAAAAGTAAATTGCTCAAATTAGGATGCATTAAATAACCCAGTTTTACTACAAAAAATAAAATAAAGTGATACGAATTTGTGGAAATAGATGTCACTACGAAGTGTCTCTGAGAAAAATGATGTTTATTATTTCTGAGTACTAATGAAACATGTATATTAAATTTTTATTTTGCTTATTCGCTAAGAATTCAAACCCTTCACTCAGGGGTATAGGTTGAATGCCACAACATCAAGTTTTCAAAATTGTTAATTGTTTTTACGCAATTAATATGGTAAATAAATATATACCTTCATTAAATGTCATTGTTGTCTTATTTCAAGTCAAACTGTTTTGTTTATTCCTGTCTGGTAATTATTTACAAGCATTCATAATTATTTAATTACGTCATTTTTATTATATCTCTTGCACCAATGTCTTCATGATGACATTCCCAACTTAGAAAAACAATAATTATATTGGAAGAAAATTACAACTGGATTTGTAGCTGAAAATTCGCCCAGTACGACACTCTATATATATATATATATATATGTTCACCGCTGTGGTTTCGAGGTAGCGTGCTGCCTTGTCACGCAGCGGGCACAGATTCGATCTCCGGTCGGGATAGTTTTTCTGGGTGAGCTTTTTATCGGTTTTTTTCCTCACCTGTAAGACAAATGTCAGGAAAACTTTAAGGCCCAAACGGTCCCCGAAATCATATGACCATCATCCTTATCATTCATATTGATCTTATCATCATCATCCTTCACCGGTGTGGAAAGCAACGGGAAGCTACCACACCTACAATTCCCTAGTAAAGCTGCAAGCATAGCATGAAAATGCTATCATCTAGTAATAATGGAGAATATAATACATATATAAGAAAAATAAGTGTTTGAATTGGATTCGCCTGGTAGTGTAACGGATTACACGCTGAGGTACTGACTCAGAGTCCGGGTTCGAATCCCGTCCAGTCATTTATTTTTCTTATCATACCATATATATATATATATGCATATGCAAGTTGAGGTTTACATAAAAATGGCACATATCACTTTTTCTATGTAAAAAATTGACTTTTTTTAGAAACTAGTTACAACCATGTTCTGCGCAGCTGTTCAAATGACACAACATGTATTTTATTTTCATCAATTCTATAAAATAAATAATAATCCTCCTACTAAATAATTTACAAATAATTTTATTTTTGTTGATCGATGTGGTGTCAAGGAGGGAACTAGACGGCAGACAAGTATTGTGGGTGAGATTTTTTTCTTTGATAAGAGTGAAGCGTGTCTTGTTCTTGTTGTCTCAGTTGGGCCACTGAAAAGATCACTCACACGACTATGCCCTCTCGTTCTCATGAAAGTAAGTAGATAAATCTCTCGTGTGGCTCATAAAAGTAACAACAAAACGAGAGGACAACGTAATGACAACAAACTTACAAATTGTAAAAACCAAAAGCAATGGTAGATATCCTGGCTTAATAACAAAAAGTTATAAAAACTCTGATCCACTAGCTGCTGTGGTGTACCGAGGTGCGCCGCTACAAGTACAGCTAAGGTTGTCAAATGTTAAGAAGGAAAGTTAATCTTTGGGTTGAGAGTCGTTAAATTTATGGCTTTTAAATCAACAGTTAAACAATTATAAAATACCTATAGTTATATTAACAACACAACACATTATTGACGAAGAAAGTATAAAATAATAACAATAATAATCATAAGTAATGCCACGAGTGATTTCCAATTTATCTAGATAATTTGGAAACCAAGAGTGGCATTTGTTAGGTCTATTTAACGAATAAAATTAAGCTGTTTACTCACAAATCATCATTTAAATATAGTTATTTTAAAATATTTATATATTTAATGTAAACGGCGATGTTTGAAAACAAATGAGATACGATAGGTACGCTTCATTTGCTTCTTTTGTTTATCACTGCAACCAGATCATATTATTTATTGCCAAAGGAACGCAATATTGTAAGAATGCTCTCTAGTGGAGAAAAAATGAAACACATCAAACTGTACATTAATTAATTTCTGATGTCCTACGATGTAAATATGACAATCATATTTTTCTGGAATGTTACCTGGGAAAAAATACATTTAAGAAAGTGCAGACGGTGGTTTCTTTTTTTGGTGGTGTAATAAATTGCTACAAATGTTTTTATATTAACTCTATATATACAATCTGGTAGCCGTATTTCTTGGGGAGTCAGTCACTGCAAAATAATGGTATGACCTATTCAGAATGTTAAAAAGGAGGAGCTTTCTTTAATATGGTAAATTTAATATTGATAAATATTTGGTGAAACACGACTGTGATTGGTTGTAAAACAGTAATAATTGAAACGTGATTGGTCATTGACTCCCATTTGGGGCGTGAGTTAAATAGTCATTACAATAATGCACGTCGTCAAATCTTTACATGAACAAGAAATTGTCTGTCATTCGCTCTAAGGAAAATGTTAGTAGAAACACTTGCAATGCCCCATTTTGATTATTGTGACACTCTTTTTACAGACTTAAATATTATTTACACTCAAAGACTTCAACGTGTTCATAATTCTTGCGCACGTTTTATTTGTGGTATTCGCAAATTTGACCATGTTACACCGTCCCTGGAACAATTATCGTGGCTTCGTCTAAGAGATCGTAGAACTGTCCATTCACTATCCCTTCTCTATAAAATCCTTCACACATCATCGCCTAATTATTTATCACGCCGCTTCATCAGACTATCCGACACACATAATCTTGACACTCAATCCCATCACCACATTGTCCTTTATATCCCTCCTCATCACACTGTATATTATTCATTATCTTTTACGGTCTCACTTGCCAAAACATGGAATTCCCTTCCGTCCTATGTCAGAGACTGTCAAACTATAACATGCTTCAAAAACAAATTAAAGAATTATTTAATAACAAACTAACTTATACACCTCACTGATAGTATTCTTTTAGCAATTAATAAATTTAATTATGTATGAAAATAATAATATGATTAACAAATACTTTCTTTTGTTTTGTTTTAAATATTGTACAAACGTAAAATTTGTTTTCTATATCTCATTATTTTTCTTTGTTTTTATATACATTAGACAGGGACAATTTAATATGTCTTGATTGTATACATTTTATTATTAGTTTTAGTCTTAATTTTAACTAACATTAACTGGTTGTATTATAGATCGTAATATAATAGATATTATCTTTTTGATCAAATTTTTATTTAGTGTTTAATATTAGAGTTAATTGTGATTGTTATATTCTGATGTAATATATGTTTGCCCTGGTGAGTGGAAGAGAAGGCCACATGGCCTTAACTCCACCAGGCTAAATAAATAATTCTAAAAAAAAAGAATGTATTAATTAATAAGCTATTGGTATATTCTGATTAATACGTAGGTGATGGTGAGGGGATATTAAGGGCCAACACGCAAACAATATTGAATAATACTAAGAAATTGGGCTGGTAGTAAGCATCAATAAAACTAAAAATATAAATATATTATATAATTGAAATGGGCAGTTAATGACAAATGAGGAAATTTTTGATGAAGTGTCTGAATTCAAATACTTAGAAATGAAATGCAAATAAAATTAAACTTAGACTCAATTCTGGAAATGAATGCTATTATGTATTACAAAATGTATATGTTTGTTCGTTTCACGATGTAAATTTTAATAATGGAGGATGAACTACACATTTGAAGTACAAATGGGGGAGGACGTTAGGGTCAGGTGGTTTTACTTGCCTCACACTAAACTCTAAAATTATATCGGACTACCGTGTCATTACAACAAGCACTTTTACACGAAAATGGAAGAAGATAAATTGAATTTTTAAGTGTCATTTTTATGAAGTAAACAAATGTAAGAAAACCACCACTTCCTTCCCTCTTATATCACTTTATGGTTTCCAGCACATTTCTGTTTGAGATATTTTTACTTGTAAACTTACATACGAACATTGGACAGAAATAAATATAAGTTTATTTATTAGGTAATTTGTGAACTGCAGCAGTTATCAAGCCAAAATAATGATGATGATAATATTAATAATAATGACTAATTAACTCCAGTCACAAAAAAAAACGTGCATAATAAATACACAGATGCCATGTGAATTACTTACTTACTTACTCACTGGCACTATCGAACCCGTAGGTTCATGGCCCCGCGGACATAAGCTCTCCATACATCCCTATCCTGAGCTAATGCTTTCTAATCATTCCCTGTATAATCTACTTCCCTCAAATCACAATTAGTGTTATTCTCCCACCTCATTCTTGGTCTACCAACTGGGCGTTTTCCCTCTGGCTTTCATACAAGAAGCTTCCATGCACGTCTTTCATTCCCCATAAGTGCAACATGTCCTGCCCATCGCAGTCTACGAGACTTTACTCTTCTTATTATATCTCGCTTCCTATAAAGACCATGTAGTTCATTGTTATGAAGTCTTCTCCATTCACCTGTCTGTTCATCTCTCTTTGGTCCAATAATTTTCCTAAGAACTTTATTCTCAAAAACTCGTAATCTCATTTCCTCTCTTAAAGTAAGAGTCCATGTTTCGCACCCATATAATATAACTGGTAGAATAATAGTTTTATATATTCTCAGATTAACGTTTTTTGAAAGGAATTGGGACATCAAGAGTATCTGCAATGCATAATAGCACGCATTTCCAGAATTGAGCCTATGTTTAATTTCTTTGTGCATCTCATTCCTATTTGTGATTATTGTTCCTAGGTATTTGAATTCAGCCACTTCCTCAAAATTTCCCTCATTTGTCATTAGCTGTCCATTTCCATTATTTAATGAATTTCTACGTGTGACCATATATTTAGTTTTATTGATATTTACTTCCAGTCCTAATTCCTTAGTGTTACTCAATAGTGTGTGCGTATTGTCCTTTAGTATCTCCTCGCTATCGGCCAACAATACTACATCATCAGCATAAACTAACAGCTTATTAATACCATTCAGTTGTAAGCCTTCCTCATTCTCTAAAGATTTAATGGCATGCTCAAGTACAAAATTAAATAGTAGAAGAGATAGTGCATCTCCTTGCTTCAGCCCATCGTCTACAAACAATAAAAATAATACATCTTACTGGGGTTTTGTTAAAACTTGCGGTTAGTTCCACAGGAACAAAAATATAACACAAGATAATTAGAAGTAACTCAACAACCAACTTTCAACTCGAACCCGGGTCCGGTACAAAAATAAGTTCTTACAGCATTTGTTAAAACCTGCGGTTAGTTCCACGCCGAGCTAAAGATAAAAGGCGACAATGAGAAGGAAGCAAACGTCCGTCTTTCAACTTGTTTCCTATCACTATCTTCCCACATCCCTCCCTTGTTTGTCTGCAACTTGCTGGCCACAAGGAGTGCCCGACACAACAACACATTCAAAATAACCTCACTCAACACTTCCGCACACAAACAATGATTTTTATTATAGACGCTTTAACATCAAGGGCAGATCTTTAGGAATAACCATTATTCTGTGTGTGTTTATAAACAGGGCTGAATATTTTATGGTGATCCAGGTGGTGATACATGACATCTGTCTTCTTCTTCTTCCTTTCCAGGATTAGGTCAATGCGACCTGTTACGGTCTCAAGTCCATTGTTTCCTTGGCCGTCCCAAAGATCTTCTTCCATGAGGTTTGTAGGTATTGATCTTTTTGGGTAATCTTGTATTGTTCATTCTGTCTAAATGTTTTTTCCATTGGTATTTGTGCTCTTCCAGTTTATCAACTATTGAATATATCTCCAGTTCATTTCTTATTGATTCATCGTGTAATCTATCCATGCGTGTACATCCTTTTACGGATCTTAAAAATGCCATTTCAGTGGCTAGAATGTGTGAGATACCTTTTTTTGTAAGTACCCAAGATTCAGATCCATATAAAAGAACAGGAACAGCCATAATTTTATAAAACCTGAGCGGAGTTTCTCTTCGAGTCTTTCGGAGGGTTCTTCTTATGGTGCCACACATCATTTGATATCGGTTTAATTTATTATGTATATCCCAATCGTAGCTATATGTTATATCTGAACCAAGATAGTTAAAGTGTGCTATCTGTTCTATTATTTCATTATTGATTACTATTTTTGCTCTGACTGGCACTTTGCCCTGAAAAGCCATAATTTTAGTTTTTGAAGTTGAGACTTTGAGATTATAATAGAGTCCTAATTGATTCAACATGTAAATGGCTCTTTGTAAATCATCCTCTGACTTCTGTATAATTACCAGATCGTCTGCATACATTAAAATATTCATATACATTTCCTTATTAATTTGTATTCCTATTGGACTTGATTTTTTCCATTTTCGTATAACATCGTCAAAATATATATTAAACAATGTAGGTGATAATGTACACCCCTGTCCAACTCCTTGATTTATTAAAATTTCTTCTCTGGAATAATTATCTAAATTAAGGATAATTTTCGTGCCATTATAAATACTTTTTATTCCTTCTATAAGTTGAGCCGGGTACCCTCTTGCCTTCATTATTTCCCACAATTTTCTTCTTATCACCTTATCAAAGGCTTTTTCAAGATCAACGAAAGCTAAATATGTGGGTAAATTGAATTCTCGTCTCTTTTCTATTGTCTGTCTCATAGTGAACATATTGTCAGAGCAGGACATTCCTTGTCTAAAACCGTTCTGTTCTTCTAAAAGCAATGCATCTGCTATTGGTTTTAATCTATTAAGTAATATACCTACATATATTTTATATACAGAGTTCAAAATACTGATTCTATAATTACTTGTTTTATTTCTATCTCCTTTTTTAAAAATTGATATAACATTTGCAATGAGCCATGTTTTGGGAATTTCTTTGTTTATCCAGCACATATTAAAGATGTGTAACAACCTTAATTTTAATAACAAACCTCCATATTTAAAAAGTTCTGCATTTATGTTGTCAGGTCCAGGTGATTTTCTGCATTTCAATTTTCTTATTGATGTTTCTAATTCATGCAATGTGATTAAATCGCATCCTTAAAATGTATTATTTACTGGAGTGTGAGACTGTTTATAATGTTCAACCCATACTTTTGGTTCAATAACATTTATATTGGCTGTATCTTTCTCTGATTTATTTATATTTCTCAGTATTTTAAATGCAAAATCTTGCCTACCATATACATCATATTCAACATCTCCTATCAATTTCTCCCAACTATCTCTATGTGCTCTCTGCACTAGCGATTTAGCATAATTCCTTGCCTATATATATTTTTGTCTTGATTCTTCATCATTTTTTTGTACGAAAATGCAATATGTTTTTCATTTTTTCACGAATTGCGTTTTCAATATCAGAATTCCATATTTTAAGTCCTCGTTTTCTTTTCCAAATATTTTGTTTGCCAATGGCTTCTCGGGCTGCTTTAATAATACAACTTTCAATGTTTTCCCATCACATCAGTTACAGTTAGAACATTTATTATATTATGGTTAAGTCTCTGTTAATATAAATCTCTAATTGGTTGATTTTTAACAATCTTATCTTCTTCTCATGGTATTTCGGCCAGTATGGGACCGGTGCCCACCCAGCATCGTGAGGCAATTGGGTAGCTACAATAAGTAGCGGCTCCAGGTTGAGGAACCAGCTATAACGACTGGGGGACTCGACATGCTAACCACATGTCACCCCTACACTGGCTGTTGATCATCTACCTCTGTGATTGACACGTGTGGATGTGAAGGGCCAGCAGCCGTCTGGTAAAAGGGCAACCGCTGAAAAGTGGAAAGGCCCTCAATCGGATCGGATCTTCTTCTTCTTCCTTTCATGTGACAGACCTAGTGGTCTGTTACGGTCTCAATCCAACGTTTGAAGGGTCTGCCCAAAGATCTCTTGCCTGGTGGCTGGTAATTTAACATCTGACGTGGTATTCTTGTTCTGCTCAATCTTATCTTCTTCTTCTTCCTTCCAAGCATTAGGCCAAGGCCTGTTACGATCCTATAGAAAATTTTCCCTCCAGCGTTTCATAGGACGGCCCAGTGATCTTCGTCCTCTTGGTATATAATTATAAACAGCTTTGGGGATCCGATTTGAACTCATTCTTTCAAGATAGTGTTTCCAATTTAGTTGGTACTGTTTAATATATTCCAAAATTGGCGTAGTCTTCAATTCTTTTAAGATATCGGTGTTCCTTCTCCGATCCCATCTGGTGTAACACGCTGTTCTGCGCATTATCTTAAATCTAGTATTGTCCACTTTACCTGATAGGTTCTATTCCTTTTTATATTTTTGCATCTAGAAATCAAGACTATTTTTGCCATCAGCAAGTAATGGAAATGTCACATCCTCTATAAATTCGTAAATCTTGTATCGATGTAGCTGCTTTTACACTGCAAATTATATGGTCAATGATTGAAGTGACCTCTATTACTCCACGTGTATTTATGTATTTCCTTTTTCTTGAAGAAAGCGTTCATTACCTTTAGTTTACTATACTTACTTAGTCACTGGCACTATCGAACCCGTAGGTTCATGGCCGCACGGACATAAGCTCTCCATACATCCCTATCCTGAGCTAATGCTTTCCAATCATTCCCTGTATAATCTACTTCCCTCAAATCATAGTTAATGTTACTCTCCCACCTCATTCTTGGTCTACCAACTGGGCGTTTTCCCTCTGGCTTTCCTACAAGAAGCTTCCATGCAAGTCTTTGATTTCCCATACGTGCAACATGTCCTGCCCAACGCAGTCTACGAGACTTAACCGTTCTTATTATATCTGGCTTCCTATAAAGACCATGTAGTTCATTGTTATGTAGTCTTCTCCATTCACCTGTCTGTTCATCTCTCTTTGGTCCAAAAATTTTCCAAAGTACTTTATTCTCAAATACTTGCAATCTCCTTTCCTCTCTTAAAGTAAGAGTCCATGTTTCGCACCCATATAATATAACTGGTAGAATAATAGTTTTATGTATTTTCAGATTAACGTTTTTTGAAAGGAGTTGAGACATCAAGAGTCTCTGCAATGCATAATAGCACGCATTTCCAGAATTGAGCCTATGTTTAATTTCTTTGTGCATCTCATTCCTATTTGTGATCATTGTTCCTAGGTATTTGAATTCAGCCACTTCCTCAAAATTTCCCTCATTTGTCATTAGCTGTCCATTTCCATTATATAATGTATTTCTACGTGTGACCATGTATTTAGTTTTATTGATATTTACTTCCAGTCCTAATTTCTTAGTATTACTCAATAGTGTGTGCGTATTGTCCTTTAGTTTACTATAGAAGCAGTATTGTCTGAGTAATGCGCCGTTATTATTGGGGGTCTCTTCTCCACATGTACCAATTACATCTTTTATGGCCAATTTTCCTACTCTAGCATTTAGATCCCCAGCTATATATATATATATCATATCTGTTTTGATAATTTCATTGTAAGTTTCCTGAAAGTTTTCACAGAACACATGACATTTGTCTTACAGTAAAAACAATAAATAATACAAGAGTCAATTCGCTCAGCTGTTCCTAAACTTATCAACCATAAGTCTAATTACAATGTTCATCAATTTTAGTTCTTACAAATTATGTTTAAGCACAAGTGAAACACATTTCCCATCTTACATTATCATACAGTTTAAAGAAGTTTCTTCCAGTTTCACTCAGACAGACTTAGACCAAGAATGAGTTGGAGAATAAATTTATCCATGATTTGAGGGAAGTAGATTGTACAGGGACGACTGGAAAATATTAGCGCAGGATGTATGGAAACCTTATCGCCGCGCGGCCATGAACCTACGTGTTCGATAGAGCCAGTAAGTTAGTTGTTTAATTAAAACGGACCATTGTGTTGCCACATTTTGATTATTGTGGCGTTAAAATAATGAACTACGCGCAGACATATGTCCTATCCTGAACTAATGTTTTCAAATCATTCCCTGTAGAATGTACTTCCCTCAAATCATAGTTAATGTTATTCTCCCACTTCTTTCTTCTTCTACCAACTGGGAGTTTGCCCTCTGGTTTACTTACAAGAAGCTTCCATGCACGTCTTTCATTTCCCATTCGTGCCACATGCCCTGCCCATCTCAGTCTATGAGACTTAACTGTTCTTATTAAATCTGGCTTCCTATAAAGACCATGTAGTTCATTGTTATGTAGTCTTCTTCATTCACTTGTCCGTTCATCTCTCTTTCGTCCAAACATTTTCCTAAGAACTTTATTGTGATATGCTCGTAATCTCCTTTCCTCCCATAAAGTAAGAGTGCATGTTTCGCATCCATATAATATAACTGGTAGAATAATAGTTTTATATATTTTCAATTTAATGTTTTTTTTAATGAAGTGGAACGACAAGAGTCTTTGCAATGCATAATAACACGCATTTTAAGAATTGAGCTTATGTTTAATTTCTTTGTGCATCTCATTCCTATTTGTGATTATTGTTCCTAGGTATGTGAATTCATGATGGGACCCATACTGGTCACAATTACATAAAAAATGTGTTCTTCCTCCCAGGGTTTATGAATCAATGCATGTCCTGTAGCTCTGCGCCAAAGCATGATGCTTCAGACTGGACTACTGAGTCGTACAGCATTATAATTAAATAGCTTAATTTTATGTGATAGACCTTAAAGCCATATGAAGGTTTTGTGCATATTAAAAGTGACAGAAATACCACCTCAGCGCTGTCAACATCCCACGAGTCTTGGGCTCGATGCCCATTTGTTCCACATAGAAAATCTACTTTCAATATAGGGTCCGGAACATGACCACTAATGGGAGCAGATATGAGAAGCTATCTGACATGAGGATTAGCAAAATTCAGTTACGAAATTCGAAAACAGGGTTATAAGATTGTGTCATGCTAGCAACATCACTCCCTGCTCTATAAAATAGCTACACAGTGATAAAAACCAAGTCCCCTGTACACTCTGTCATATCCAGGATGTGGTAAAAAGTATAAAAGTGAGTGGCGTAATATTTACAATCAAGTTCCAACTGAGCAGTCAATCCACCTGCACCTTCTTCACGTCACAGTAACAGTAAGTAACTCCAGCACTCACACAAATATAATCACAATGTCTCACATAGCTCCTGAGATAATTTTTTTCTGTAAATATTTCTAGAGAAATTTGTTCATGAATTATATATGAGTGTTTTTAGAATCTCAAAATAATTATTGACTGCAGATGTGTGGGTACCAGTGAACCTCTGTAACGATCGGATTCGTGACAGCGGGGATGTTTCCTGTAAAAACAACACACCTCCAGCAGATAATAATAATAGTAATAATAATAATAATAATAATAATAATAACGTTACCACTAACAGTGTAGTTCTTATCCTGGAAATGTCCCAGAAGAAAATAAACACTTGCTCCAGAAGAACGAGTAAATTTAACCATTCACACTTAAAACAAGTTGGAAAGCCAAACTTTCCAACAACACTACGCAACACAATGATAAGAAATACAATGTAACAACAAGCAATATCTCAGATGGTAGTGTTTCATACACGAATTGAGAAGATCTCGAGTTCAAATCCAGGGGCCGATCAATTTCAACATGTTGTCAAATTGGGTTGGAATTTGAATAAAAGCATCCACTTAATCACAATTAACATTACATAATAATAATAATAATAATAATAATAATAATAATAATAATAATAATAATAATAATAATAATAATCTGAACTTCAAGGTATAGCCATCAAATTGCCTGTTCCGTCATGATTTACGTTCCAGCCATATTCTTCTAGGTCTACCCATTGATCTGTTTCCACTAAATTTATAACACAATTATTTAGTTTAGTTAATCTGGTAGTTACAATTTTTTGCAGCTGTTCTACGAGTACCTTCTTGTTCATAATATTTTACTATATCATTCAAATAAAAAAAAATCTAATTCTTCTCATAGTTCTAGACATTTTATGTAATCTAGCTTTATATATCTTTAACTTCAGTGAAGAATTCCTTTTCTGAAGCATATGTATAATTTTTTCTCTACATTCAATTTCCACATGATAAGACAGGCTCAGCCATAACTTTGTAAATTTTAATTACGTTCCAATTCGAATAATAATAATATTATTATTATTATTACTATTATTATTATTAGCATTATTACTATTATTATTATTATTATTAACAATAATAAATAAACCCGTCAACATTCAGACAAAACTCAACAAATCCAACAGATAACCAGATAAATAAAAGCTTTAAAAATAAATCTGACGTCATAGTACATGATATTTTATTGTAAGCCCATGTTTTCCCATTACAGAGATTTAGGTGCTCTCCCCCTACAGGGAAGTACTTGAACCTGACTAATTTAGTTACACTTGTTTTCGTATAGATGTCCGTTTGAGTGGTCCGTGGACAGCGTTCCGCCTCATACTGACATCTAGGAAACCAAGGTAGTACTAGGACGGGAAAATTCGTTAAATCTTGCTTAGAGGTCTTTTCATTCAGGCTTAAGGATTTTTTACGAGCCTGAAAATCTTAAAGTGCCTCCCGGAGGACTTGCTCCTTGGATTTATCCATCTTAAAAAATCCCACGACCCTCGGGATCAGAGGCAGGGAGCATAATCACTAGTCCACCGCGGCCGGTGTATATACAAATAAAAAAAAGTATTTGTTGTAGTTAAAAATGAGTTCATGATCTGAATGTAAGAAGGTAAATTTCATGAAACAATGTTTATATCATCATCATCGCTCACATTCCCCTGTTTTCAATTACAATATTCTGATGTCATTCAATACAGAATCCTCCCATCTCAGTCTTGGTCTACACCAACTTTTCTTAAAACTTGTGCCTTCGTTTTAAACAATTTTATTTTCAGTTCTCACTAAATGCACAGCAGATAAAAATACTTTAATTTTTATAAACTTAGAATTTCTCGTTCATTATAAATGTTCATTTACAAAAGTATTTTTTTTAATTGGACGTGATTGTGTGTTGTAGGTTATGTTGGTAATACTAGTTCTCCTGATGGTGTTCACACCGAGCAGACCACTGGAGTGTCCAACACAATGCCGCTGCAGTAATTACAAAACTTGGTGCAAATACTCCCGACTGTACAAACTGCCGTCGAAACTAGCCGACACCACAGAGTTACTCAGCATGCACTACGACGACATTAAAATACTCAATAGTGTCATGGTAACTAGAAGCGGGTTGCGGAACTTAACTAACCTTCAGTAAACTCGGTTAATTTACAACAAATCGAACCAGGTTCATTTAAAGACATGAATCTCTTACAGAAACTGATCATCACAAACAACAACATAAGTGAGATACACGCTGACACGTTTAAATACCTTAAAAACCTGTATTATTTAAAGTTAAGACATAACAACATAGTACATTTACAGGACAGGGTATTTTCACACCTCCTAATGTGAGGTATCTGTATCTACATAACTGTGGAACCCATCTTACGACAAATGTATCTAACAGCTTGAAAAACAATTCCAGCTGTGGACCGACGGTAACACCAGGGATATTAGACTTTTATGATCCCTATTGTATTGGAAGTATTGATCTAAGAGCATTTCAAGATCTTCTCTGTTTCTTCACTAAAATTGATATGATTTTTATACCATCTATAAACAACACTAATGACAAATTTGTAGGAGCAGCTACAGTTACTCATCTGAAAATAAAATATATTAAAGATGGAATATTAACTAATGTTTTCAATGGATTAGAGAAATTAACAAAATTACAAATTATATCTCAAGGTCTAGACGACATAGAAATCGGAACTTTTGAAAACTTGACACATTTAAAGTACCTTGTCCTCTCACACTTCTCTATTACTGAAATAAGATCTGGCATGTTCAGAGGCCTTCGATCCTTGAAGGTTCTAAAATTAGAATATACACACTTACATACATTACAAAATAATGGGTTCGAAGGTCTTCAATCCTTGGAAAGTTTGAGTTTCGTTCATTGTCCAATAAGTAACATAAACAATGACACTTTCATAGGTTTGAAAAATTTAAGAGAATTGTTTATCGAATCTAGAGATATCAGTCATATAGATGCAGAAGCTTTTAACGGTTTAAATAAAATAAAAACAATAGATATTACTACAGATTATAGTTTTGACATAATTTCATTCAAGAATAACACTTTCTCTAAGTTGAAAACTCTCAGTGATGTCAAATTGTCTGATATTAAATTCAGCTTAGAAGCTGGAACATTCACAGAGGTTTGGGCCATTCAAATATTTTCAAAAAACATATCACACAAGATACAAAATATATATTATAGTGATATTAAATACGAAATCACTTTGCAGAGAGTAACTTTTGTAATGGAGGCAACATTTGGTGATATACGAATCAAAGCTACTGTAAAGTCAGTACAAGGTCATCGAGCATTGCAAGAGTTGCAATTGTTTGTAAATGGAATAACCGCAAACATAAAGCAACAAGTTCAAGACTTAATAAATAATATAGTAAATTTCAGATGTCTAAACCACATTTCACACCTGGATATAAGTAACTCTAATTCAGTGATCTTAAAAGAAAAGAGTTTCTTCGGATTTCCAAATGTAAAATCTCTGAGATTAAGAAACAATACAATATTAGTGATACATGCGAATGCTCTCACACAATTAAAATCATTGACATCTCTAGCTATCATTGATAACATATATGTAGCTATAGCTACCGGTGCATTTACTGGACTGTACAACTTGAAGGAATTTCTATTATATAGAGACAGTGACATTGAAATTGAACATATGTGGACTATTCGTGGTGGAAACAATTGACATACCTTAATGTAGATGAATCTGAACCAATACAAATTGAAGTAGGCATGTTTCTGGGTCTTGATAACTTGGAAGTGTTTAGTGTTCAAGGCTATTTTCATCATCATCAACACAATATACGTTTATCTCTCACCAAAGGCATGTTTCAAGGATTGCAAAATATCATAGAAATACACATGACATATAATGGGATACGGGAAATACCTCCCGGAGTCTTCGGCGCTGAGTGTGTAGAATATTTTAAATTATCGTGTAAAAACATATCTGAACCATCGACATATTGCAACGACACTCATGCTCTCAAGACACTGCAAGATTTAGATTTATCTGATAATCACATACAACATATCCACCAGCATGCTTTTATATCCTGCTTAAGTCTAAAAACTTTAGATCTAACAGCGAATACATTGTTAACACTAGACAACACATTTCTATTCACACCAGCCCTCACAACACTCAGAATGACGGAATGTAATGTAACCAAGATCCCCAACAATACACTTGAATGCACTCCTCATATTTCTGAACTCGCACTAACAATATACAATTCAACACCACATTTCACTAGCTTTCTTCCACTGAAGCAACTTAAACTTCCCTTAATTGATATCCTTAATTACAATTTAACATGTGATTTTTACGAAACATGGCTCTGGTTTGAGGACAAACATATAACACCAGATCTAAAAAACCATGCAGACCCTGGTAGTACACTCTACAATCTTAACTGTAACACAACACATCAACAGAGTCAACAACCTCCTAACTCCAAAGTAAACATAAACGACTCGTTGTATTTGAAACAATACATTGAACCTATTATTCTAGTTGTTATAACAACGGCAGGAATAGCCTTCAATTGTTTTCTTTTGTTCGTGTCCCTCTGGAACTCAGACATGCGCACAAAACACAATTCTTGTATAATACATTTATCTATAACAGACACTTTATCACTTATATTAAATCTACCCCTAAGTTACTGGAACACTTTACATGTCAACTGGGAACTGGGGGTGGTTACTTGTAAAATGTTCATGTTTCTCAAAGAAGTAACTTTAGTTGCAAATATATTTTCAATTGTTGCGTTAAGTGTTGAAAGATTTCTTGTTGTTCGAATATCCAAAGATCTGCGAAAGGCTTGTAAGACTGACTACCCAATATGGTGGCTACTTGTGATGACGTGGGTCTCTGGTATCATTCTCTCCTTCCCTGCTTACTATAATGCTTCTGTATACACCAGATGTCTGTATTGTCCACCCAATAACGACGAATACATCAAAAGAGTTTGGATTTACCAATTCATTGTGCATTATTTCTTACCAGCTGTTGTGATATGTGCCTTAAACACAATGACTTCACGATACCTTAGACAAAGCATTAAAAACTTCCCAGGAGTAGTTAATCATAATACAAGAACCAAAAACAGGAAAACTGTTGCAAACATAGTGACCATTCTCTCTGCCATATTTGTTTTCAGCTATCTGCCTAATTTCACCCTCAGGATACTTGTATCCTGGTCTGTTATAGACATAGAGGATGCCTTGGTGTATTCTTTTGTCAGTTTTTGTTTATTTTACTGCAACACCATGTTAAACCCTATTTCTATTTTCATTATGAGTTCTAAATATAAAAATTACTTCTTCAAATATTTCCCCTTCCTAAGTAACACAGATACAAAAATCAGTCACGCTGCCAAGAAAATCAATTAGAATAAATTTGAAAATGTTGGAAATCATGGTTTTGAATTTGCTAGTAGAACTCTTGTTACAGATATTGAAATGTGTTCTCTTAGAATGATCGCTGATGGAAATGAAACAGACCGGACACATGCAGATGGAATTAAACATTTACCACAAATACAACAACTGTTGATAATGTGATCAAAGATATGGACAGGTTCAATTATTTGAATAAAACATTTAAAAGTTCGCTTAACGATGATTTGGGAATGATAAATGATACATGAACACAAATTTTCACTTTATGAACCCGGAATCATAGTAGAGGAACTTCGGGTAATTTGGGCCCCTCTTTTGAACTTGTGGTTTTTCTTCTTTTAATTAAGGGATTTGAATTTAGTTTAATTACAGTGATTATCATTAGAGTTGTAACTATGAAATAGCACTGTTATTTTATACAAATTTGGAAACATCTTCATAATTTATAAACTTGTTTTACATTACAAGAAAGGTCCACTTTAACCTGTATATTCGGATAAAGTGGATCCCAGTGTCCACTTTAGTATATTTTTAAGTTTGTTTACTCCATTTATTTATACAGACAGGCACAGATTAATCTGAAAATATTTATGACTGATCATAATTAAAAAGTATTGATATTTATTTAATGTCTTGAAAAATTATTGTTGATTATAAAATCCACACGTCATTGAACTGCAGAAAGCTACGCACTGTGTGTTTAGTAAAATTAGAGGGATATTAAATAAAAATAATTTAGTGAATGGTTTTTACAGATAGCATCCTCATTTATAAAATATGCATATTCGTGTAAAGTGGACCCAGGTCCTCGTGGAGGGTCCACATTAACCGAATTCTTTTGTTATGTTTAATTATATTGCACAGCCACCATATCACATATCAAGTTTATATTAAAACAGCATCTACATAATATAATATATTTAGGAGTTTTTTCAACATTTGTAATATTCAACAGCAAAAACTAAGAATTGATTCTTAGCTTGAAAAACTTTTAAAGTGATCATTTTCATAAATATCACAAATGAACCTTCTTTGCACAAAGAATAAAAGAAACTGGCCTTGAACCCGTCAAAGTTGATGAGGGGAACAAGTAAAAATATTTTCTATTCGAGGGCAGCACCAATTAAAGAAGATAATAACAGGGTCCACTCAAACAGGAGGGTCCACATTACCCGAACTTGCCTATAATGGTAGATTGTATATTTCAGTTAATACAATTATATTCTTTTGAAATACAGGGTGTAAATATAACAAATTGTATTATAACACAAGGCATTGCAAACAACGAATAGCCCTTACGGATACACACTTCAGCATAACATAATCTGGTAGGTAATATTGAAATACTCACGTTTGCGGTTCGGATCCAATACTTAATACAATTAAAGACAAAATTGTCTGCCTGAACAGAGATTTGAACCTACGTTCTGCAGTTTTGGGCGCTGGGCCTCATTCTTTGCGTTACCGAAGCATCGTTGGACAGATATGCCAGCGCGAATATGGAAAACCTGTGTTCAAATCCCGATTTGTTTTTCCTCTTTTGTTGTAATACTTTACCGAAGTTAAAAACATAAAAAATATGTTTGGTAAAATACAGATGGTCAGCGAGATAATTCTAATTTCAACAACATAACGTCATGAACCTGTTTCTTCTGGTTTAGAGGAATACAACATTTTATTTGTTCAATTTAAATATAAGATCAATGTTTAGACGGTGGAATGTGATCTGAATATTAAAATGTGTGCAAAATAATTAATTGCAATGTTAACTTAATGAACTGACATAAACGCTGTATAACTCCAACCACATCATCATCATCATCATATTAAGGCGCGTCAAATTAAAAAATGAAAGTTTTGGTCCTCTCAAAAATCCTCCTCTATGCCAAACTGTCTCTTGCCATATTCAAATTTGTCATTCTCGATTTCTTTAGATCTTTCATTGTGTAATCAACCCATCTGATCTTCGGTCTTCCAACTGCGCTGCCTCCTATAGGTTTCCATTTATATAGCTTTTTGACCAGTCACTGATCATCCATTCTTATCAAATGTCCAAGACAACTAATTCTGATAGAGATCTTATACGGTTCACTATATTCTGATTAGTCCACCGCTGTGGTCTCGAGGTAACGTGCTGCCTTGTCATGCAGCGGGCCCGGGTTCGATTCCCGGTCGGGATAGGCTCCTGGATGAGGTTTTTTCGGGGATTTTCTTCACCTGTAAGTCAAGTGTCAGGAACCTTAGGGTCCAACGGTCCCCGAAAATCATCCTTCCATCATCATCACCAACCTTGTCATATGAAAATGCTATGATTGCAGTGAAAGACATGCCCTCGGGCAGAATTACTATGGATGGATGATTATTCTGATTTTTTATTAATTACTTTCGTTCGTTACTTGTTTTGATTCTCTAACTGTTATCAGTTCCTCTATTTTTCCAAATATTTTTCTTAACATTTTCCTTTCAAAAATTAATAATTTCTGTTTTATTGATACTTTTATGACCCAAGACTCACTAATGTAAGTTTCACATATGTAACTACTGGTCTAATATTTGCAGAATAAGCTTTATTCCATTTAAGAATCTTCCTTTAATTTCCTCTTCTAATGCATTATGTCCGTTTACTTTGGTACCTAGATATTTAAATAATTCTACTGTGTTAATTTGCATGTTTTCAATTTGTAGTTTTTTTTCGATTTTCTATTGTGATTACTACGTTTTAAATATCTTGTTTTATCTTGATTTGCAATTACACCAAATGTTTTAGATTCCTCTTTAAATTTTGTGAAGGTTTCACATGACGCTTGTCTGGTTCTTGCTGTAATCAGCACGTCATCTGCGTAAGCTATAAAATGTTTGTGAGTTTCGTTGTAATGTTTCCTCTTAATTTATTTTGTTGAATATATAATTAGTGATTAAGCCGAATAAGGTAGCTGAGAGGGTCTCCTTGTTTGACTTCTGGTTTAATGCTGAAACATTCACTTACTTTGTTTACTCCAACCACATACTTAGTTTTTTCTTATTACGGATCCTATTACAATCAGAGAAGATCTGCTCCATCCCTGCGGCCTAAAACAAACGCTCTAATGTAATGTACGTCTATTTTCTACTTTAGATCAGTATTAAAATGTAATGTTAGTTTTGTTGTAATGAGAATTTCTAGCTGCTCCACATGTTAGAGTTAAGTAGGTGAACCACCTGTAAACTGAACATCGCTCCTTCTGTTTCTTGTGCTTACATATATTATCAAATCACAAGCTCAAGGAAACTAAGTTACAAACAAACTGATTCTAGTTACCATGGAATAACTTATCAACACAAATGTTTGTTAAATTAAAATAAAATTTGTTTTTATAATTTTAAATTGTAAAATATTTATAACAACATGAATTAAATTTATTTCACACAACGACACTTGGTTCCGCTACAAATTATGAATCTTGTTCGCAGCAGTAAATAAATAACAAACGCATTACGACTGTTCCTGCAAACATCGCTATATAGGAATTAATTACTGATATGACACGTAAATCATAAATCAGCAGCGTCATCGATATTCACTTTTGTTATTTACCATTAAGTTGGCAACAAGTTAAATACACTAAATATCGTTCTACTGCAAAACACAAAAACACTTCACCCTCCCAGCTAAGTAACAGATTCATTTCATGAAAATGGAAAAATTTGAGTCGTACGGAATAAATAAATTCAGTGGCGGAACCAAGTGTCGTGACGGAGTGTTTTAATGTTACGTAACGTGTGTACTGTCAGTCAGTAACAGAATGTTCAAGTAACTAAGAAAAATATTGTTTGTTAAGTCGGTGATGTTCTGCAATTATTTACAAATTTTCTTTAATTTTTTCATGTTAATTAGATAGGGATTGTGCACTGTACTTTGCTGTGGTAACATTGTTATCATTATTATTTGTAATTTGTAATGTGTTTAGTTGTGACACGTGTTGTGAGGGATCTCTAGCCACAGTTTATTAATTCTTGTGTCGCTGAAAATGATTCCACTAGGCATTCAAGTGTTTATTGAAAATATATACACTGAAATTAGAGTTGAACAATAAAAGTACAATTGTAATGGGAACAGTGTGACAACATTCCCACAATTATTTTTAGCACTTGTATTATTTCCAAGAGTGGTATTGAACCTTCTTTTCACAGCGAACACACAAGACTAATTTGCACTCCAGGCTGCACTCCATGATGATGTGAAAGTACATAAAAACTAAAGTACACAATAAATTGATCATGCATTAAGATACCCAGTTTTACTAAAAATTGGGAAAAAGCTCTAAAAAATTGTGAAAGTAGAAGTCAATACGAAGCGTCTCTGAGAAAATTATTTTAGACCCTAATAAGAAATTAACTTGTAATTTGGATTCTACTTAACCCCTAAGAATTCATTCCTTAAAGTCGGGGACTCAGATTGATTACCACAACAGTCACCTTTCAATATCGTCAGAGTTATTTATGTAATTAATGTGGTAAATAAATAAACAACTTCATTAAATTTCATTGTTGTCTTATTTTAATTCAAACTGCTTTTTGTTACCTCCTGTCTGGTAATTATTTATTAATATCATTTGTTAATTAATTAAACAGGATTAAAATCCCACAAATTAAGTTTAAGAAGAAGAAGAATTAATTACGTCATTATTGATTATATCTGTCAAATAATGCACCAATTAAATTCTCGTGTTTTCATGGCGTCATAAATGTGTTTCGTGATGTACGTAACATTAATTTTCCACAACTTGGCATCATCACCATTCATCACTTCATGATATGAGAATCTCATTGGCCGGCCTATATACAGTTAAATTGTACTTTCTCCAACGCTTCTTCGACCGTCCAAGGTCCAGTCTTCCTGTTGCTTTGTAGTCACAGGCTCGTCTTTGAATGCTGACATTCTCAACACATGAGAATTCCAGCTACTACATTGCACTGTTAACTTTAAAAACACGTGACAATACATTGTTTATTTCTGTATTCAACTGTCAGTTGCGACCGCTAACATTTAAGGTCATTACAAGCTAAGGGCAGTAACAGATTTTCATAGAAAAAACGAGTTTGGTGCATAATTACATTCTTAAAGCATAATTTAATTTAGTAGCAAATAATTCTATCAGTTATATTATATGGGTGTGAAACATGGACTCTTACTTTAAGGGAGGAAAGGAGATTACGAGTATTTGAGAATAAAGTTCTTAGGAAGATTTTTGGACCAAAGAGAGATGAACAGACAGGTGAATGGAGAAGACTGCATAACAATGAACTACATGGTCTTTTATAGGAAGCCAGATATAATGAGAACAGTTAAGTCTCGTAGACTGCGATGGGCAGGACATGTGGCACGAATGGGGGAATGAAAGACGTGCATGGAAGCTTCTTGTAGGAAAACCAGAGGGAAAACGCCCAGTTGATACACCAAGAGTGAGGGTGGGAGAATAAACATTAACTATGATTGAGGGAAGTAGTATATTTACGGGGATGAGAAAACATTGGCTCAGGATAGAGGGATATATGGAGAGCTTATGTCCGCGCGGCCATGAACCTAGGTTCGATAGTGCCCAGTGAGTTGGTTAATTGGTGTCTTGGTCGGTTGTCGGCTGGTGGTCGGTCGGTCGGTCGGGTCGGTCGGTCGGTCGGTCGGTCGGGTCGGTCGGTCGGTCGGTCGGTCGGTTCGGTTGGTTGTTGGTTAGTTAGTTAGTTACCAAAAGTTATAAGTGTATGCGTTAGGAGCAGATAAAGTATGATTGTCATAATTTTCAATTACCAATCATTTATTACACATACTAAAACTTTTAACCTGTTTTTTCATAACTGCAAAACTAGCACTTGCAACACTTTGCCTTCTAACCACCCTCACTTGTAGCTATTTTACATCCGGAGGAAAAAACAAAAGTGACGCAAACAAGGAAGTAGTTGTGCAAATCCTTGACCTTATTTCAATAACTTATAGACTTTCTCTCAAGTCGTCTTTTCCTTCCAATCTTAGATATTTTATTTTATTACATTTTATAAGAAAGTTTATATACTTTATTCAATTTCGTATTGTTAAAGATGCAATGTTTGACTGTCTTCTATAAAAAATATAAAAATTGGTTAGCAATTATTAAACCACAATCTTGTCTGTAGTATTCTGCACGTGTGATATCCCACTTTATGGAACAAAAACTAATTAAATTATGCGAATTATTTATCAAATCGAATTATCGTCCATTTTAGATAGATTAGATTAAGATTAGTTTATTTAGCCTGTTGGAGTTAAGGCAATGTTGGCCTTCTCTTCCACTCACCAGGACAAACATATATTACATCAGAATATAACACATACTCAATTAACTCTAATATTAAATTCTAAATAAAAATTTGATCAAAAAGATAATATCTATTATATTACGATCTATAATGCAACCAGTTAATGATAGTTAAATTAAGACTTAAACTAATAATAAAAGGTATACAAGCAAGACATATTAAATTGTCCCCTGTCTAGTGTAGTATATAAAACAAAGAAAAATAATGAGACATAGAAAAACTAATTTTACGTTTGTACAATATTTAAAACAGAACCAAAAGAAATTAATTGTTAATCTTAATATTATTTTCATAAATAATTAAATTATTAATGTTAAAAGAATACTATCCGTGAGGTTGTATAAGTTAGTTGTTATTAAATAATTCTTTAGTTAGTTTTTTTTTTTGAAGGATGTTATAGTTTTACAGTCTCTGATATAGGGTGGAAGGGAATTCCATGTTTTGGTAAGTGAGACCATAAAAGTTAATGAATAATATACAGTGTGATGAGGAGGGATATAAAGGACAATGTGCTGATGGGTTCGAGTGTCAAGTTATGTGTGTCGGATAGTCTGATGGAAGCGGGCGTGATAAATAATTAGGCGATGATGTGTGAGTATTTTATAGAGAAGGGATAGGGAATGGACGGTTCTACGATCTCTTAGACGAAGCACGATATTGTTCCAGGGGACGGTGTATGGTTGACATGGTCAAATTTGCGAATACCACAAATAAACACGTGCGCCAAGAAGAATTATGAAACCGTTGAAGTCTTGTAGTGAAAATAATATTTAAGCTCTCTAAAAAGAGTTGTCACAATAATCAAAATGGGCATTGCAAGTGGTTCTACTAACATTTTCCTAAGAGCGAATGACAGACAATTTCTTACGCGATTTAATGAATGTATTATTGAGAAGACTGTTTTGCATGTATGGTTTATTTGTGTATTCCATTTAAGTTGTTGTTAATAAATACTCCTAGAATTTTTACTGTCTCACTATAAGGGATTTGAACTCCATTTAGTGAACACATGCGAGACTGTGTTTAGGTTAATTGTAGATAATAGTCTCTGGTGACCCATAATGATTGATTGTGACTTTCTAGAATTTTATTGCAGTCCATATTTAACTGTCCAAGTCATAGTGAGTCAAGGATCCTCGTTAATTTTGGCAACGGAATATATCTGGTCTTTTGTTAATTAAATTGTATGGTAAACAGTTGCATAGCGAGAACAAAAACATGGGCTGATGCTAGAGTCATTTTTTAATTTCGGGGTTTCAGTTAAACAACCCAAATCAAAGGCCAGAATTATTAATTTTGAAGTTTTTTTTTCGTTGTATTGCAACAGTAATTACTGAGATTCGATGCACGATGAAAATGCACACAAAAGTTAGATTTTTTTTAATTTTGCTTCTAGTCAACCCCCCCCACACCTAATGGTTCTATTAACGAACATTCGTTTTCAAGTGACTGTTATGGCCGAGTTTGATTCGCAAACAAAATTGCGGCGCTAGAGCCCATATCTTCGGTTTTATAGAGCAATGAGTCAGCAATACTAATGTCACTATCGAACGGTGATTGATGATCGATGAACATAAGCTCTCGATACATCCTTATCCTGAGCTAAATTTTTCCATCACTTCCTCAATAATCCATCTCTCTTAATCATGAATTAATAATTCTTTTATAACACCATGGCTTAACCTCTCAGCTTATAGGAGTTACTATCACCGGCACACTGCTGGCCTCCGGTGGTCCGATCTTCAGGAGAGGATTTTTAACTATGGATACACAGATAGATTTTATCTACTTTCCCAAATGATACTTCATATTATCTCACACCTCATATTTGCCTACCTCCTGCGGTTTCCCTCTGGTAATCCTAGACGAGTTCCCTGCCCCTCGATCTGTTTATATAATATAGATAAAGGCCTGGTCTCATAGGCGGGAGGATAATATTCGGATGGATGTTAGGGATATGGGGTTGTGATGCTGATAAGTCTAGCGGTTACAGCTTGTTATTGTAATCCAATCCACCTTTTAGCGCTAGCCTTTGTTTTGATAATTTACAATATTATTATTATTATTTTATTATATTATTATTATTATTATTATTATTATTATTATTATTTTATTATTATTGTTATGTTTTATTCTCTTTATTGTTATTGTTTATTGTTATTGTTATTGTTATTGTTATGTTATTATTATTTATATTATTATTATTATTATTATTATTATTATGTTTTATTATTATTATTCTATTCTTATAGTATTATTATATTATTAGGATTAGTAGTATTATTATTATTATTATTGTTATTATTATTATTTGTTTATTATTATTACAAGATGGCTTAACGAACTACAACGGCTGCAAGTCATGTGATTAATTAGAGAGGTGGGCATGTGTTCCTGACGGGATCCCTTCGAGCTCCCGCTGACGCCAGCAGCGACATGGTGCATCCCGGGTGGAGGATAGGGAATGTTCTCTCCCTGGCTAAGCTAGATCGACGCTTGAACTATTGTGGGGTCGTTCAGGAAGTGAGCGGGTGACGTAATGACAGTTGAAATCAGGTGGAGGACTGCTCGCTCTGGACCCACATCCGGGTTGACAGACGGTGGGTGGTCTGTCAGTCCTCCCAACTACGTCCGATGAATCTCGTGGATCAACTATGGGTCAACTATTAGCTCAAACCCTTCAACAGAACGAGATGAATAGCCCTGATTTGGAGTGCTTTACAGGAGTAGAGTAGGGAGACACGGATAGCTGTCTGGGTATGGGTAACTCGCTGGGTTAATCCCAATCATTATAGATGGTTTTCTCAATATACACCCATGTTTATTTCAGCTCACGATGCCGGTCCCCTAATACTAACTAACACTTACTCACTGGCATATCGAACCGCAGGTTATGGACGCGCGGAATTACGTCCTATCCTTACATAATGTTTTCAAATCATTCCTGTCTCATGTACTTCCTCAAATCATGGCTAGTGTTATTCTCCCACGCATTTTCGTCTCCAAACTGGGAGTTTCCCTCTGGTTTTCCTACAGAAGCTTCATGCAAGTTTTTCATTCCATTCGTGGCACATGCTCTGCTCAACGCAGTCTACGGATTAATGTTCTTATATATCTGGCTTCCTAAAAGATTATTCGTCACTATTAATTCTTCACCATGTCTCGTCGTTCATCTCACTTTCGTCCAAAAATTTTCCTAAGAATTTATTTTCTAAAATTTCTCGTTATCTCCTTCCTCCCATAAAGTAAAAGTCCATGTTTCGCATCCATGTTAACTGAGAATACCAGTTTATATTTCATTTATTTTTAAATGAAGTGGGACGACAAGGAGTCCTGAAATGCATAAATAGTATGCATTCCCTAATTGATTTTGTTAATTATTTAGTACTCAGTCTTATTTGTGATAGATTCAGTCTGATGGACCCTACCGTCAAAATTACATCGAAACTGTTTTTCTTCCCAGGGATATGAATCAATGCATGTCCTGTAGCTCTCGCAAGGAGATGCATCAATTGGACTACTGATCGTACATCAATATCTTTAATAGCTTATTTTATGGACAGACCTTAAAGTCAAGAGGTTGCTGCATACATAAAGGTGACAAAAATACCGCATCAGGGCTGTCAACATTAACATCCACGAGTCTGTGGTTGATACCCATTTGTACACATAGAAAATTCTCTTTCAGTACAGGGTCGGATATGACCACTATGGGGAGAAATATGAGAAGCTACCTGACATGGGATTAGTAAAATTCAGTTAAGAAATTCGAACATAGGGTTCTAGGTTTGTCATACTAGCCACGTCACTCCCTGCTCTATAAAATAGCACACAGTGATGTAACCAGTCTTCCGTACACTCTGTCTATCCAGGACGTGCTGAGAAGAATAAAGTAAGTGGCGTTAATTTTACAAGGAGTTCAACTGAGCAGTAATCCCCTGCCACCTCTTCACGTCACAGTAACGGTAAGTAACTTCCAGCACTCACACAAATATATCACAACGTCTCACATAGCTCGTGAGTAAATTGTTTTCGCAAATATTTGTAGAGAAATTTGTCATGAATTAGATATGATGGTTTTAGAATTCAAAATAATTTGACTGCAGATGTGTGGGTTTACCAGTGACTCTGTAACGAGGATTGTGACAGCGGGGATGCTTTCTATAAAACCAACACACCTCCAGCCGTAATAATAATAAAATATAATATAATAATTATAATAAGAATAATAATAAAGTACCATAAGAGTGTAGTTTTATACTGGAAAATATCCCAGAAGAAATAAACACGCTCCAGAAGATACGAGTTTAATTTAATCAAGTGGAAAGCCACAGAGATTTTAACAACACTACGCAACACAATCATAAGAAATACAATGTAACAACAAGCAATATCCCAGATGGTAGTGTTTCATAACGAATGAAAAGCTCTCGAGTTCAATCCAGGCTGGATCAATTCAAAAGTTGTCAAAGTGGGTTGGCTTTGAATAAAAGTATCAGTATCACAATAACATACATGCTATATTAATAATATAATAATATAATAATATAAAATAAATCATAATAATAATAATAATACTGATCATAGTAAAATAGTACTAATAATTGTACTTCAAGGTATAGGCATCAATTACTTGCTCCGTCTGAAGCAGTTCCCGCCATAGTCTTCTGGTCTACCCACTGATCTGTTTCCACTAAATTTAATACACAAATTAGTTAGTTAATCTTGTATTTGCAATTTTTTTGCAGATTTTTTTTCCCTTCTTTTTTATATTTTAATATATATTCAATAAAAAAATATAATGTTCTCTATTCATGCGTTTTAGGTTTTCTTTATGTTGAGTGAAGAATTCAATTTTGAAGCATTTGTTATTTTGTACTCTACATTAACTTCCATGCCTAGGAAGTCAGCCATAACTTATACAATTAATACGTGCCACTTCAATAATAATAATAAGATATAATAATATAATAATAATAATAATATGACGGCATGGAAACTCTTGTAGGAAAGCCAGAGGAACGCCCAGTTGGGGAGAAAGAATAGGTGGAGAACAACATCACTATGATTTGAGGGAAGTGATATACAGGGAATATTGGAAAGCATTAGTCAGGATAGGGATGTATGGGCTTATGTCCGTCGGCATGAACACGGGTTCGATCGTGCAGTGGTAAGTAAGTAATTTTATTATATATTTAAATTATTTTATTATATTATTATTATTATTTATTATTATTATTTCATCTTATCATTATTATCCTAATCATCTCATATGACATTCACGACTTAGGCCATTTTGACCTGTTCGGCCTCAAGGAGAAACACCATCCAGAGTCTTTTGCGTGGAGTCCTGGTCTTCTTCTTCCTGCAGGTTGAATCTTAACATTAGTTTGGATTCTGTGATCTTCCATTCGATGAACATGTTGCATCCATCTTGACTATAATCAGAAATTTTGTTTTAAAGATTCCAGTGTAATTCTTCTAAGATGGTCTTCATTTTTTTTTGTGATCTAGTATGTGTACCTGCAGTCTCCGAAGATATCCATTTCAGCGATCTAGTCCTGTATACCTTCTGTTTCAACCCATACTTCGTACCAACAAAGAGTTGGAAGGCCAGTGTTTTAGAACTCAGCTGAATGCTTTGGATAACTGTGCTTGAGGATAGAATTTATTAACCCTAAATTCTTTAAAAATTAGATATTTTGCATTTACATCCTTTTCTTATATGAGCTATTGCATCCTAATATGTTAAAATTATCACTGCTCAAACTTTCATTTTATTATTATACCACTAATAAATAAATCCGTCAACATTAGACAACTCCACAAGTCCAATACTATAACTAGAGCGAGGATTTTATGAAATTTATGTTTTAAACTATTAGTCAGAGGCGCTGAGACAAAGTATCTTACATTTATGATGTAGATTCAAATAAGACCTACATATTTTTCATATTTCAATATTTTGGCAAATGTTACCATTTAGTTGTAAATGTTAATATTCTTTCATATTTTTCAACTTTATTTTTTTAAATAAAATTTCTATAATTGGTTAAAAACATTTTTGAAGTGATTTTTTTAACAATTTTAATATAGTGACAGGCGAAAATCCTCAGTTTATCTGGACAAGTAAATAGATTTGATAAAAGAAAATAATGAAAAAAAAGGACACATGGATGGACCAAGTGGAGGCTTTGTCCGAACTACAGAACAAGACAAGGGATTCCTAATCTTGACAAGACCTGAATACGAGAAC
>JASPKZ010001564.1:0-34441 GCA_030220185.1 Diploptera punctata
CGTCACTGCTATAAGGGAAAATTATTATCTTAATTTGCGTAAATTGTATAGTCAGCTACTAAGATGGCAGTGAAGACGAGTTTCTCCGACATATAGTAATAATGGGGAATATAATACATATATATAAGAAAGATTACTGTTTGAATTGGATTCGCCTGGTAGTGTAATGGTTATCACGCTGAGGTTCAGAATCAGAGATCCGGGTTCGAATTCCGTCCAGGCATTTATTTTTCTTATCATAACATATTAAGCTTGCATTTCTCAATGTTAAACATTTAATTATAACATCTACAAAGCGTTACTGCTATAAGGTAAAAGTATTCTGTTTCATTTGCATACTTGTTATAGTCAGCTACTAGATGGTAGTGATGACCGAGTTCTCGCGACATCTAGTAATAATCTAGAATATAATACAAATATAAGAAAGATAAGTGTTTGAATTGGATTCGCCTGGTAGTGTAATGGATATCACGCTGAGGAACAGCCTCAGAGATCCGGGTTCGAATCCCGTCCAGGCATTTATTTTTTTATCATACCATATTAAGCTTGCAATGCTCAATGTTAAACATTTGATTACAATATCTATAAAGCGTCACTGCTATAAGGATAAATATTCTCTTTAAATTGCTTACATGTTATAGTCAGCTACTAGATGGCAGTGAAGACCGTGTTCTCGCGGCATCTAGTAATAATAGACCGTGTTCTCGCGATATCTTGTAGTAATGGAGAAAATAATACATATATAAGAAAGATAATTGCCTCAATTGGATTCGCTGGGTAGTGTAATGGATATCACGCTGAGGGTTACAGACTCAGAGATCCGTGTTCGAATCCCGTCCAGGCATTTATTTTTCCTATCATACCATCTTAAGTTTGCATTGCTCAATGTTAAACATTTCATCACAATATCTATAAAGCGTCACTGCTATAAGGTAAAAATATACTCTTTTATTTGCTTACTTGTTATATTCAGCTACTAGATGGCAGTGAAACTCGAGTTCTCGCGACAACTAGCAGTAATGGAGAATATAACACATATATACGAAAGATAAGAGTTTGAATTGGTTTTGCCTGGTAGAGTAATGTATATGTATCTGAGATACAGACTCAGAGATCCGGCATCGGGTCATGTCCAGGCATTTACTTCTTTTTATCGTACCATATTAAGCTTGCATTGCTCAATGTTAAACATTTAATCACGATATCTATAAAGCGTCACTGCTAAAAAGTAAAAGTATTCTCTTTAATTTGCTTACTTGTTATATTCAGCTACTAGATGGCAGTGAAGCTCGAGTTCTCGAGACATCTAGCAATAATGGAGAATATAACACATATATAAGAAAGATAAGTGTTTGAATAGGATTCGCCTGGTAGTGTAATAGATATCACGCTGAGGTACAGATTCAGAGATCCTGGTTCGTATCCCGGCTAGGCATTCAGTTTTCTTATCATAAAATATTTAGCTTGCATTGCTCAATGTTAAACATTTAATTATAACATCTATAAAGCGTCACTGCCATAAGGGAAAACATTCTCTTCAATTTGCTTACTTGTTATAGTCAACTACTTGAAGGCAGAGAAGACCTAGTTCTCACGATATCTAGTAATAATAGAGAAAATAATACATATGTAAGAAAGATAAGTGTTTGAATTGGATTCGCCAAGTAGTGTAATGGATATCACGCTGAGGTACAGATTCAGAGATCCGGGTTCGAACACCCTCCAGGCATTTATTTCTCTTATCATACCATATTAACTTTGCATTGCTAAATGTTAAACATTTAATTATAACATCAATAAAAAGGTCACTTCTATAAGGTAAAAATATTCTCTTTAATTTGCTTACATGTTATAGTCAGTTACTAAATGGCAGTGAAGACCGAGTTCTTGCGACATTTAGTAATAATGGAGAATACAATACATGTATAAGAAAGGTAAGTGTTTGAATTTGTTTCGTCTGGTAAAGTAATGGATATCAGGCTGAGATGCAGACTCAGAGATCCTACATCGAGTCCTGTCCTGGCATTTATTATTTTTATCATACCATATTAAACTTGCAATGCCCAATGTTAAACATTTAATTACATCATCTATAAAACGTCAATGCTATAAGGTAAAATTTTCTCTTTAATTTGTTTACATGTTATAGTCAGTTACTAGATGATGGCAAGTGAAGACCGAGTTATCATCGCAACATCTAATACTAATGGAGATATATAATACATATATAATAAAGATAAGTTTTGTATAATAATTGCCATGTAGTGTAATAGATCTCACGCTGAATGTACACATTCCGAGATCCGTGTTCGTAATCCCGTGTAGGCATTTTTTGTTCTTATGCATAACATATTAAGCTTGCATTGCTCAATGTTAAACATTTCATTATAACATCTATAAAGCGTCACTGCTATAAGGGAAAATATTCTCTTTAATTTGCTTATTTGTTTTAGTCAACTAGTTGAAGGCAGAGAAGACCGAGTTCTCGCAACATCTAGTAATAATGGAGAAAATAATACATATATAAATAAGATAAGTTTTTGAATTGGATTCACCTGGTGGTGTAATGGATATCACGCTGAGGTACAGACTCAGAGATCCGGGTTCGTATCACGGCCAGGCATTTATTTTTCTTATCATACCATAATAATTTTGCATTGCTCAATGTTAAACATTTAAGTAAAACATATATAAAACGTCATTGCTATAAGGTAAAAATATTCTCTAAAATTTGCATACTTGTTATAGTCAGCTACTAGATGGCAGTGAAGATCGCGTTCTCGCGACATCTAGTAATAATGGAGAATATAATACATATATAAGAAAGATAAGTGTTTGAATTGGGTTCGCCTAGTAGTGTAATGGATATCACGCTGTGGTACAGATTCAGATATCCGGGTTCGAACACCCTCCAGGCATTTATTTCTCTTATCATACCATATTAAGTTTGCATTGCTAAATGTTAAACATTTAATTATAACATCAATAAAAAGGTCACTTCTATAAGGTAAAAATATACTCATTAATTTGGTTACTTGTTACAATCGGCTACTAGATGGCAGTGAAGACCGAGTTCTCGCGACATCTAGTAATAATAGAGAGTATAATACATATACAAGAAAGACAAGTGTTTGAACAGGATACTCCTGGTAGTGTAATGGATATAACGATGAGATACAGACTCAGAGATCCGGGTTCGAATCCCGTCCAGGCATTTATTTTTCTTATCTTACCATTTTAATCTTGCAATGCTCAATGTTAAACATTTAATTATAACATCTATAAAGCCTCACTGCTATAAGGTAAAAATATTCTCTTTAAATTGCTTACTAGTTATAGTCAGCTACTAGGTGGCAGTGAAGATCGAGTTCTCGCGACATCTAGTAATAACGGAGAAAATAATATATATATAAGAAAGATAAGTGTTTGAATTGGTTTCGCCTGGTAGTGTAATGGATATAACGCTGAGGTACAGACTCCGAGATCCAGTTTCGTATCCCGTTGGATCATTTAATTTTCTTATCATACCATTTTAAGCTTGCATTGCTCAATGTTAAACATTTAATTACAACATCTACAAAGCGTCACTGCTATAAGGTAAAATTTTCTCTTTTATTTGTTTACATGTTATAGTCAGCTACTAGATGGCAGTGAAGACCGAGTTCTCGCGATATCTAGCAATAATGGAGAATATAATACATATATAAGAAAGATAAGTTCTTGTATAGTAATTGCCTGGTAGTGTAATGGATATCACGCTGATTTACAGATTCAGAGATGCTTGTTCGTATCCCGTCCAGGCATTATTTTTCTTATCATACCATATTTAGTTTGCATTGCTCAATGTTATACATTTAATTATAACATCTATAAAGCGTCACTGCTATAAGGTAAAAATATTCTCATTAATTTGCTTACTTGTTATAGTCAGCTACTAGAAGCAGTGAAGACCGAGTTCTCGCGACATCTAATAATTATGGAAATGAAATACATATATAAGAAAGATAAGTGTTTGAATTGGATTCCCCTGGTAGTGTAATGGATATCACGCTGAGTTACAGACTCAGAGGTCGGGTTCGAATCCCGTCCAGGCATTTATTTTTCTTATCATACCATATTAAGCTTCCATTGCTCAATGTTAAACATTTAATTATAACATCTATAAAGAGTCACTGCTATAAGGTAAAAATATTCTCTTTAATTTGGTTACTTGTTACAATCAGCTACTAGATGAGAGTGAAGACCGAGTTCTCGCGACATCTATTAATAATGGAGAATATAATACATATATAAGAAAGACAAGTGTTTGAACAGGATTCTCCCGAGAGCAATGGATATCACGCTGAGATACAGACTCAGAGATCCTAGTCCGAATCCCCTCCAGGCATTTATTTTTCTTATCATACCATATTAAGTTTGCAATGCTCAATGTTAAACATTTTATTACAACATCTATAAAGCGTCACTGCTATAAGTTAAAAATATTCTCTTTAAATTGCTTGCATGTTATAGTCAGCTACTAGATGGCACTGAAGACCGATTTCTCGCGACATCTAGTAATAATGGGGAATATAATACATGTATAAGAATGATAAGTGTTTGAATTGGATTCGCCGGTAGTGTAATGGATATCAGGCTGAGGTACAGAGTCAGAGATCCGGGTTCGAATCCCGTCCAGGCATTTATTTTTCTTATCATAACATATTAAGCTTGCATTCATCAATGTTAAACATTTAATTATAACATCCATAAAGCGTCACTGCTATAAGGTAAAAGTATTCTCTTTAATTTGCATACTTGTTAAAGTCAGCTACTAGATTGAAGTGATGACCGAGTTCTCCAGACATCTACTAATAATCTAGAATATAATACATATATAAGAAAGATAAGTGTTTGAATTGGATTCGCCTGGTAGTGTAATGCATATCAGGCTGAGGTACAGACTCAGAAATCCGGGTTCGAATCCCGTCCAGGCATTTATTTTTCTTATCATACCATATTAAGCTAGCAATGCTAAATGTTAAACATTTGATTACAATATCTATAAAGCGTCACGGCTATAAGGTAAAAATATTCTCTTTAAATTGCTTACATGTTATAGTCAGCTACTGGATGGCAGTGAAGACCGTGTTCTCGCGACATCTAGTAATAATGGAGAAAATAATACATATATAAGAAAGATAAATGTTTGAATTGGATTCGAATGGTAGTGTAATGTATATCACGCTGAGGTACACACTCAGAGATCCGGGTTCGAATCCCGTCTATTCATTTATTTTTCTTATCATACCATATTAGGCTAGCAATGCTAAATGTTAAACATTTGATTACAATATCTGTAAAGCGTCACGGATATAAGGTTAAAATATACTCTTTAAATTGATTACAAGTTATAGTCAGCTAACTGGATGGCAGTGAAGACCGTGTTCTCGCGACATCTAGTAATAATGGAGAATATAATACATATATAAGAAAGATAAGTGTTTGAATTGGATTCGCCTGGTAGTGTGATGGATATCACGCTAAGGTACTGACTCAGAGATCCGGGTTAGAATCCCGTCCAAGCATTTATTATTCGTTTCATACCATCTTAAGTTTGCACTGCTCACTATTAAACATTTAATTACAACATCAATAAAGCGTCACTGCTATAAGGGAATATATTCTCTTTAATTTGCTTACTTGTTATAGTCAACTACTTGATGGCAGACAATACAGAGTTCTCGCGACATCTATTAATTATGGAGAAATTAATTCATATATAACAAAATAAGTGTTTGAATTGGATTCGCCTGGTAGCGTTAATTGATATCTCGCTGAGGTACAGAGTCAGAGATCCGGGTTCGAATCCCGTCAGATCATTTATTTTTCTTATCATGCCATATTAAGCTTGCATTGTCAATGTTAAACATTTAATTATAACATCTATAAAGCATTACTGCTACAAGTTAAAAATATTCTATTTAATTTGCTTACTTGTAATAGTCAGCTAATAAATGGCAGTGAAGGCCGAGTTCTCGCGACATCTAGTAATAATGGGGAATATAATCCATATATAAGGAAGATAAGTGTTTGAATTGGATTCGCCTTGTAGTGTAATGGATATCACGCTCAGGTACAGACTCAGATATCCGGGTTCGAATCCCGTCCAGTCATTTCTTTTCCTTATTATAACATCTGAAGCTTGCATTGCTCAATGTTAAACATTTAATTATAACATCTATAAAGCGTCACTGCTATAAGGTTGAAATATTCTCTTTTATTTGCTTACTTGCTATAGTCAGATAGTAGATGGCAGTGAAGACCGAGTTCTCGCGGCATCTAGTAATAATGTAGAATATAATATATATGTAAGAAAGATAAGTGCTTGAATTGGATTCGCCTGGTGGTGTAATGTGTATAACGCTGAGGTACAGACTCAGAAATCCGCGTTCGAATCTCGTCCAGGCATTTATTTTTCTTATCATAACAAATAAAGTTTGCATTGCTCAATGCTAATCATATAATTATAACATCTATAAAGCGTCCCTGCCATAAGGCAAAAATGTTCTCTTTAATTTGCTTAAATGTTATAGACAGTTACTATATGGCAGTGAAGACCGAGATCTCGCGACATTTAGTAATAATGGAGAATATAATACATATATAAGAAAGATAAGTGTTTGAATTGGATTCGCCGGGTAGTGTGATGGATATCACGCTAAGGTACTGACTCAGAGATCCGGGTTCGAATCCCGTCCAAGCACTTATTATTCGTTTCATACCATCTTAAGGTTGCATTGCTCAATGTTCAACATTTAATTATAACGTCTACAAAGCGTCATTGCTATAAGGTAAAAATATTCTCTTTAATTTGCTTACTTGTTATAGTCAGCTACTAGATGGCAGTGAAGACCGAGTTCTCGCAACATCTAATGAAAATGGAGAATATAATACATATTTAAGAAAGATAGGTGTTTGAATTGGATTCGCCTAGTAGTGTAATGGATATCACGCTGAGGTACAGACTCAGAAATCCGGGATAGAATCCCGTCCAGGTATTTATTTTTCTTATCATACCATATTTAGCATGCATTGCTCAATGTTAAACATTTAATTATAACATCTATAAAGCGTCACTGCTATAAGGTAAAAATATTCTCTTTAATATGCTTTCGTGTTATAGTCAGGTACTTGATGGCATTGAAGACCGAGTTCTCGCGACATCTAGTAATAATCGAGAATATAATACATATATAAGAAAGGTAGGTGTTTGAATTGGATTAGCCTGGTTGTGTATTGGATATCACGGTGAGGTACAGAATCAGAGATCAGGGTTCGAATCTCGTCCAGGCATTTATTTTTGTTAGGCCTATCATACCATATTAATCCACCTCCGTGGTCTCGAGGTAGTGTGCTGCCTTGTCACGCAGCGGGCCCGGTCTGATCCTCGGTCGGGGCAGTTTTACTGGGTGAGGGGTTTTATCGGGGTTTTTCCTCAATTGTAAGTCAAATGTCAGGAAAACATTAAGGCCCAAACGGTCCACGAAATCATAAGGCCATCATCCTTACCTTTATCATCTTTACCATTATCATTATTATCATCATTCTTTACCGGTGTGGAAAGCAACGGGAAGCTACCACACCTAGACCATTCCCTAGCAAATCTGCAAGTATTTTATCATGAAAATGCTATGAATGCAGTGAAGGACCTGCTTTCGAGCAGAATTACTATGGATGGATACCATATTAAGTTTGCATTGCTCAATGTTAAAAAAATAATTATAACATCTACAAAGCGTCACTGTAATAAGGTAAAAATATTCTCTATAATATGCTTTCCTGTTATAGTCAGCTACTATATGGCAGTGAAGACCGAGTTCTCGCGACATCTAGTAATAATGGAGAATATAATTCATATATAAGAAAGATACGTGTTTGAATTGGATACGCCTGGTAGTGTAATAGATATCACGCTGAAGTACAGACTCAGAGTTCCGGGTTCGTATCCCGTCCAGGCATTTAATTTTTCTTATCATAACATATTAAGCCAGCATTATTCAATGTTAAACATTAAATTATAACATCTATAAAGCCTCACAGCTATAAGGTAAATATATTCCCTTTAATTTGCTTACTTGTTATAGTCAGCTACAAGATGGCAGTGAAGACCGAGTTCTCGCGACAACTAGTAATAATGGAGAATATAACACATATATAAGAAAGATAAGTGTTTGAATTGGATTCGCCTGGTAGTGTAATGGATATCACGCTGAGGTACAGATTCAGCGATCCAGGTTCGTATCCTGGCTAGGCATTTATTTTTCTTATCATACCATATTAAGATTGCATTGCTCAATGTTAAACATCAAATTATAAAATCTATAAAGCGTCATTGCTATAAGGTTAAATTATTCTGTTTAATTTGCATACCAGCTATAGTCAGCTACTAGATGGCAATGAAGACCGAGTTCTCGCGACATCTGGTAATAATGGAGAATATAATACATATATAAGAAAGATAAGTGTTTGAATTGGATTCGCCTGGTAGTGTAATGGTATCACGCTGAGGTACAGACTCAGAAATCCGGCATCGAGTCCCGTCCAGGCATTTATCTTTTTAATCATACCATATTAAGCTTGCAATGCTCAATGTTAAACATTTAATTACAACACCTATAAAGCGTCACTGCTATGAGGTAAAAATATTTTCTTTAATTTGTTAGATGTTATAGTCAGCTACTAGATGGCACTGAACACCGAGTTCTCGCGATATCTAGTAATAATGGAGAATATAATACATATATAAGAAAGACAAGTGTATGAACAGGATTCTCCTGGTAGTGTAATGGATATCACACGGAGGTACGGATTCAGAGATCAGGGTTCGAGTCTCGTCCAGGCATTTATTTTTCTTATCATAACATATTAAGCTTGCATTGCTCAATGTTAAACATTTAATTATAACATCTATAAAGCGTCACTGCTATAAGGTAAAAACTGTTCTCTTTAATTTGTTAGATGTTATAGTCAGCTTCTAGATGGCAGTGAAAACCGAGTTCTCGCGATATCTAGTAATAATGGAGAATATAATACATATATAAGAAAGACAAGTGTTTGAACAGGATTCTCCTGGTAGTAATTTTGCTATGCCCAATGTTAAACATTTGATTATAACATCTACAAAGCGTCACTGCTATAAGGTAAAAATATTCTCTTTAATTTGCTTAGTTGTTATAGTCAGCTACTAGATGGCAGTGAAGACCGAGATCCCGCGACATCTAGTAATAATGAAGAATATAATACACATATAAGGAAGATAATTTTTTGAATTGGATTCTCCTTATAGTGTAATGGATATCACGCTGAGGTACAGACTCAGAGATCCGGGTTCGAATCCCCTACAGACATTTATTTTTCTTTAAATACCATATTAATCTTGCATTTCTCAATGTTAAACATTTAATTATAACATCTATAAAACGTCACTGCTCTAAGGTAAAAATATTATCTTTAATTTGCATACTTCTTATAGTCAGCTACTAGATGGCAGTGAAGACCGAGTTCTCGCGACATCTAGTAATAATGGAGAATATAATACATATATAAGAAAGATAAGTGTTTGAATTGGATTCGCCTGGTAGTGTGATGGATATCACGCTAAGGTACTGACTCAGACATCCGGGTTCGAATCCCATCCAAGCATTTATTATTCGTTTCATACCATCTTAAGGTTGCATTGCTCAATGTTAAACATTTAATTATAACGTCTACAAAGCGTCACTGCTATAAGGTAAAAATATTCTCTTTAATTTGCTTACTTGTTATAGTCAGCTACTAGATGGCAGTGAAGACCGAGTTCTCGCAACATCTAGTGATAATGGAATATATAATACATATATAAGAAAGATAGGTGTTTGAATTGGATTCGCCTGGTAGTGTAATGGATATCACGCTGAGGTACAGACTCAGAGATCCGGGATAGAATCCCGTCCAAGTATTTATTTTTCTTATCATACCATATTTAGCATGCATTGCTCAATGTTAAAACATTTAATTATAACATCTATAAAGCGTCACTGCTATAAGGTAAAAATATTCTCTTTAAATTGCTTACATGTTATAGTCAGGTACTTGATGGCATTGAAGACCGAGTTCTCGCGACATCTAGTAATAATCGAGAATATAATACATATATAAGAAAGATAGGTGTTTGAATTGGATCAGCCTGGTTGTGTAATGGATACCACGCTGAGGTACAGACTCAGAGATCCGGGATAGAATCCCATCCAGGTATTTATTTTCCTTATCATACCATACTAAGCTTGCATTGCTCAATGTTAAACATTTAATTATAACATCTATAAAGCGTCACTGCTATAAGGTAAAAATATTCTCTATAATTTTTCTTACTTGTTATAGTCAGCTACTTGATGACAGTGAATATTGAGTTATCGCGACAACTAGTAATAATGGAGAATATAATACATATATAAGAAAATAAGTGTTTGAATTGGATTCTCCTTATAGTGAAATGGATATCACGCTGAGGTACAGATTCAGAGATCCGGGTTCGAATCCCGTCCAGGGATTTATTTTTCTTTTAATACCATATTAAGCTTGCATTTCTCAATGTCAAACATTTAATTATTACATCTATAAAACGTCACTTCTATAAGGTAAAAATATTCTCTTTAATTTGCATACTTGTTATAGTCAGCTACTAGATGGCAGTGAAGACCGAGTTCACGCGACATCTAGTAATAATGGAGAATATAATACATATATAAGAAAGATAAGTGTTTGAATTGTATTCGCCTGGTAGTGTAATGGATATCACGCTGAGGTACAGACTCAGAAATCCTGGATCGAGACTCGTCCAGGCATTTATTTTTTTAATCATACCATATTAAGCTTGCAATGCTCAATGTTAAACATTTAATTACAACACCTATAAAGCGTCACTGTTATGAGGTAAAAATATTCTCTTTAATTTGTTATATCTTATAGTCAGCTACTAGATGGCAGTGAAGACCGATTTCTCGCGATATCTAGTAATAATGGAGAATATAATACATATATAAGAAAGACAAGTGTTTGAACAGGATTCTCCTGGTAGTGTAATGGATGTCACACGGAGGTACGGATTCAGAGATCCGGGTTCGTATCCCGGCTAAGCAATTATTTTTCTTATCATACCATATTAAGCTTGCATTGCTCAATGTTAGACATTTAAATACAACATTTATAAAGCGTCATGCTATAAGGTCAAAATATTCTCTTTAATTTGCTTACTTGTTATAGTCAGGTATTAGATGGCAGTGAAAACAGAGTTCTCGCGACATCTAGTAATAATGGGGAATATAATACATATATAAAACAGATAAGTGTTTGAATTGGATTCGCCTAGTAGTGTAATGGATATCACGTTGAGGTACAGACTCAGAGATTCGGGTTCGAATCCCGTCCAGGCATTTATTTTTCTTATCATACCATATTAATCTTGCAATGCTCAATGTTATACATTTGATTACAACATCTACAAAGCGTCACTGCTATAAGGTAAAAATATTCTCTTTAATTTGCTTAGTTGTTATAGTCAGCTACTAGATGGCAGTGAAGACCGAGATCCCGCGACATCTAGTAATAATGGAGAATATAATACATATATAAGAAAGACAATTTTTTGAATTGGATTCTCCTTATAGTGTAATGGATATCACGCTGAGGTACAGACTCAGAGATCCAGGTTCGAATCCCCTCCAGGCATTTATTTTTCTTTCAATACCATATTAATCTTGCATTTCTCAATGTTAAACATTTAACTATAACATCTATAAAGTGTCACTGCTCTAAGGTAAAAATATTATCTTTAATTTGCATACTTCTTATAATCAGCTACTAGATGACAATGAAGACCGAGTTTTCGCGACATCTAGTAATAATGGAGAATATAATACATATATAAGAAAGATAAGTGTTTCAATTGGATTCGCCTGGTAGTGTATGGATATCACGCTGAGGAACAGCCTCAGAGATCCGGGTTCGAATCCCGTCCAGGCAATTATTTTTCTTATCCTACCATATTAAGCTTGCATATCTCAATGTTAAACATTTAATTATAACATCTATAAAGCGTCACTGCTATAAGATAAAAATATTCTCTTTAATTGGCTTACTTGTTAGGGTCAGCTACTAGATGGCAGTGAAGCCGAGTTCTCGCGACATCTAGTAATATTGGACAATATAATACATATATAAGAAAGATACGTGTTTCAATTGAATTCGCCTGGGAGTGTAATGGATATCACGCTGAGGTACAGACTCAGAGATCCGGGTTCGTATCCCGTCCAGGTATTTATTTTTCTTATCATAACATATTAAGCTTGCACTGCTCAATTTTAAACATTTAACCCACATTTTTAATGCCTCTATTATGACCGGGACTTATCCCAGACTCTGGAAAATGGCTCTAGTTGGTCCTACTCCGAAATCAAACTCTCCCACAACACTCGATGATTATAGACCAATTAGTATTCTTCCCTGTTTATCTAAATCACTGGAACACATAATACACTCACAGTTAACAGACGACCTCACCACAAACGACTTACTTGATGAACATCAGTCTGGTTTTAGAACATGATATCTCACAAGTACTGCACTACTTGACATTGTAGAGGACATAAGAAGCTCAATGGACAAAAGCAAACTCACCGCAATTGTCCTACTCGACTACAGCAAAGCCTTTGACACAGTAGATATAGACTTAATGCTAGCGAGACTAAAGACACTACATCTGTCGGAAAACTGCCTTGATTGGTTTGCATTTTACCTCACTTATCGTCAGCAATCAGTTTCTGTTAATAATCGCATTTCTTCCTGGCGTTTGGTGAGGAAAGGGGTACCTCAAGGCGGCGTCCTCGCTCCTCTTCTCTTCTCGATTTATATTAATGACGTGACCAAGAAACTACAAAACTGCAAGCATCATCTTTACGCCGACGACCTACAGATTTACACACACTTTAGGCCTGACGAAATTAATGAATATATTGACAAAGTAAACACTGACCTCAGGCATATATGTTTATGGTCCAGACAATATGGGCTGAAACTAAATGTAAACAAAACGCAAGCAATAATTATCGGAAATCCAAGGCTATTACACCTCGTAAACAATGGCAATATGCCGGCTGTCATATTAGATAATAAACAAATTCCTTATACCGACGTCGTTAAAAACTTGGGATTTTACTTAGATTCTAATTTAAAATGGCATGAGCAAGTAAAACAACATCTAAAAGGATCTTCTCCATAATGCATTCCCTAAAGCGACTTAAACATTTTCTTCCTACAACTCTTAAAAGAATTTTAATCCAAACTTTAGAGATGCCGCATTTTGACTACTGTGATGTTCTACTAACTGACATAAGTGACGGATTGTCGGACAAATTGTAGCGTGTCCATAATATGTGTATCAGATTCATATTTAATGTTCGAAGATACGATCACATTTCTCCATTATTCCACGAATTGTCATGGCTACATCTAAAAGAGAGAAGAAAATCGCATTGACTAATTCTCCTATTTAAGATCCTACATACCTCGATTCCCGATTATTTATCATCCCGTTTCCAGTATCTATCCTCAAACCCTAACTTAAACACAAGATCACAACATAGTCTCTTACTTAATATACCGCAACATAGGACATCACATCACCCCATGACATATACCATCTCCACTTCTCGCAACTGGAATTCCCTACCACAAGAAATAAGGGGCTGCCGGACATTGGCATCTTTTAAAAGAAATCTAAATTTATATTTGCTCTAAACTCGACTTCATTATTATCCAGTGTAAGGTATATATATATATATATATATATATTAATTGGTGTTTCCCGTATAAAGTATCATATTTATAGTATTTTTATTATTATTATTATTATTATTATTATCGTATCATTATTGTTATTACCCTATAAAATGTTGTTTGTACATGACATTTACATTGCTACATTTATTGTATCTTTAACTGTTTATAATTAGTATAGTGTATATCTACATATGTCGAATATTTATTTGAATTTGTGCTGGTTGAGTGGAAGAGAGGACCTTACGGCCTTAACTCTACCAGAATAAATAAAGTATTATTATATTATTATTATTATTATTATTATTATTATTATTATTATTATTATTATTATTATTATTATTATTATAACATCTATAAAGCGTCACTGCTATAAGGTAAAAATATTCTCTTTGATTTGCTTACTTGTTATAGTCAGCTACTAGATGGCAGTGAAGACCGAGCTCTCGCGACATCTAATAATAATCGAGAATATAATACATATATAAGAAAGATAAGTGTTTGAATTGGATTCGCCTGGTAGTGTAATGGTTATCACGCTGAGGTACAGACTCAGAGATCCGGGTTAGATTCCTTTCCAATATTTTTTTTTATCACACCATATTAAGATTGCATTGCTCAAAGTTAAACATTTAATTATAACATCTATAAAGCGTCACTGCTATAAGGTAAAAATAATCTCTTTAATTTGCTTACTTGTTATAGTCAGCTACTAGATGGCAGTGAAGACCGAGCTCTCGCGACATCTAATAATAATCGAGAATATAATACATATATAAGAAAGATAAGTGTTTGAATTGGATTCGCCTGGTAGTGTAATGGTTATCACGCTGAGGTATAGACTCAGAGATCCGGGTTCGAATCCCGTCCAGGACTTTATTTTTCTTATCATACCATATGAAGGTTGCATTGCTCAATGTTAAACATTTAATTATAACATCTATAAAGCGTCACTGCTAAGAGGTAAAGATATTCTCTTTAATTTGCTTACTTGTTATAGTCAGCTACTAGATGGCAGAGAAGACCGAGTTCTCGCGACATCTAGTAATAATGGAGAATATAATACATATATAAGAAAGTTAAGTGTTTGAATTGGATTCGCCTGGTAGTGTAATGGATATCACGCTGAGGTACAGACACAGAGATCCGCGTTCGAATCCCGTCCAGGCATTTATTTTTCTTATCATACCATATTAAGCTTGTATTGCTCAATGTTAAACATTTAATTATAACATCTATAAAGCGTCACTGCTGTAAGGTAAAAATATTCTCTTTAATTTTTCTTACTTGTTATAGTCAGCTACTAGATGAATGTGTATACTGAGTTCTCGCGACATCTAGTAATAATAGTGAATATAATACATATATAAGAAAGATAAGTGTTTGGATTGGATTCGCCTGGTAGAGTAATGGATATTACGTTGAGATGCAGACTCAGAGATCCGGGTTCGAATCCCGTCCGATCATTTATTTTCCTTATCATGCAATTTCAAGCTTGCATTGCTCAATGTTAAACATTTAATTACAACATCTATAAAGCGTCACTGCTATAAGGTAAAAATATTCTCTTTAATTTTCTTACTTGTTATAGTCAGCTACTAGATGGCAGTGAAGACCGAATTCTCGCGACAACTAGTAATAATGGGGAATATAATACATATATAAGAAAGATAACTGTTTGAATTGGATTCGCCTGGTACTGTAATGGATATCAATCTGAGGTACAGACTCAGAGATCCGGGTTCGAATCCCGTCCAGGCATTTATTTTTCTTATCATAACATATTAAGCTCGCATTGCTCAATGTTAAACATTTAATTATAACATCTATAAAAGATATTCTCTTTAATTTGCTTACATGTTATAGTCAGTTACTAAATGGCAGTGAAGACCGAGTTCTCGCGACATCTAATAATAATGGAGAATATAATACATATATAAGAACGATAATTGTTTTAATTGGATTCGCCTGGTAGTGTAACGGATATCACGCTGAGGTACAGACCCAGAGATCCGGGTTCGAATCCCGTCCAGGTATTTACTTTCCTTTTCATACAATTTTCAGCTTGCATTGTTCAATGTTAAACATTTAATTATAACATCTATAAAGCGTCACTTCTATAAGATAAAAATATTCCCTTTAATTTGCTTACTTGTTATAGTTAGCTACTAGATGGCGGTAAAGAACGCGTTCTCACGACCCCTAGAAATAATGGAGAATATAATACATATATAAGAAAGATAAGTGTTTGAATTGGATTCGCCTGTAATGGATATCACGATGAGGTACAGACTCAAAAAACCGGATTATAATCCCGTCCAGGCATTTATTCTTCTTATCATAACATATTAAGCTTGCATTGATCAATGTTAAACAATTAATTATAACATCTACAAAGCGTCACTGCTATAAGGTAAAAATATTCTCTTTAATTTGCTTACTTGTTATGTTCAGCTACTAGATGGCAGTGAAGCCCGAGTTTTGGCGACATCTAGTAATAATGGAGAATATAATACATATATACGAGAGATAAGTGTTTAAATTGGTTTCGCCTAGTAGAGTAATGGAAATCAGGCTGAGATACAGACTCAGAATTCCGGCATCTAGTCCCGTCCAGGCATTTATTTTTTTATCATACCACATTAAACTTGCAATGGCCAATATTAAACATTTAATTGCAACATCTATAAAGCGTCACTGCTATAAGGTAGTGATATTCTCTTTAATTTGTTTACATGTTATAGTCAGCTACTAGATGGCAGTGAAGACCGAGTACTCGCTCATCTAGTAATAATGAAGAATAAAATACATATATAAGAAAGATAAGTGTTTGAATAGGATTCGCCTTGTAGTGTAATGGATATCACGCTGAGGTACAGATTCAGAGATCCGGGTTCGAATACCCTCCAGGCGTTTACTTTTCTTATCATACCATATTAAGCTTGCATTGCTAAATGTTAAAAATTTAATTACAACATCAATAAAGCGTCACTGCTATAAGGTAAAAATATTCTCTTTTATTTGCTTTCTTGTTATAAATAGCTACTAGATGGCAATGAAGACCGAATTTTCGGGACATCTAGTAATAATGGGGAATATGATATATATATAAGAAAGATAAGTGTTTGAATTAGATTTGCCTGGTTGTGTAATGGATATCACGCTGAGGTACAGACTCAGAGATCCGGGTTCGAATCCCGTCCAGGCATTTATTTTACTTTTCATACAATATTAAGGTTGCAATGCTCAATGTTAAACATTTGATTAAAACATCTATAAAGCGTGACTGCTATAAGTTAAAAATATTCTCTTTAATTTGCTTACATGTTACAATCAGCTACTAGATGGCAGTGAAGACCAAGTTCTCGTGACATCTATTAATAAAGGAGAATATAATACATATATAAGAAAGATAAGTGTTTGAATAGGATTCGCCTTGTAGTGTAATGGATATCACGCTGAGGTACAGATTCAGAGATCCGGGTTCGAATAACCTCCAGGCGTTTATTTTTCTTATCATACCATAATAAGCTTGCATTGCTCAATGTTAAACATTTAATTATAACATCAATGAAGCGTCACTGCTATATGGGAATATATTCTTTTTAATTTGCTTACTTGTTATAATCAGCTACTAGATGGCAATGAAGACCGATTTCTCGCGACATCTAGTAATAATGGAGAATATAATACATATATAAGAAAGATAAGTGTTTGAATAGAATTCGCCTGGTAGAGTAATGGATATCACGCTGAGATGCAGACTCAGAGATCCGGGTTCGAATCCCGTCCAGGCATTTATTTTACTTTTCATACCATATTAAGCTTGCAATGCACAATGTTAAACATTTAATTATAACATCTATAAAGCGTCACTGCTATAAGGTAAAAATATTATCTTTAATTTATTTACTTGTTATAATCAGCTACTAGATGGCAATGAAGACCGAGTTCTCGCGACATCTAGTAATAATGGAGAATATAATACATATACAAGAAAGACAAGTGTTTGAACAGGATTCTTCTGGTAGTGTAATGGATATCACACGGAGGTACGGATTCAGAGATCCGGGTTCGTATCCCGGCTAGGCATTTATTTTTCTTATCATACATTATTAAGCTTGCATTGCTCAATGTTAAACATTTAATTATAACATCTATAAAGCGTCACTTCTACAAGGGAAAATAATCTCTATAATTTGCTTACTTGTTGTAGTCAGCTACTAGATGGCAGTGAAGAACGAGTTCTCTCGACACCTAGTTATAATGGAGAAATTAATACATATATAAGAAAGATAAGTGTTTGAATTGGATTCGCCTGGTAGTGTAATGGATATCAAGCTGAGGTACTGATTCAGAAATCCGGGTTCGAATATCTTGCAGGCATTTATTTTTCTCATCATACCATATTAAGCTTGCATTGCTCAATGTTAAACATTTAATTATAACATCTATAAAGCGTCACCGCTATAGGGTAAAAATATTCTCTTTAATTTGCTTACTTGTTATAGTCAGCTACTAGATGGCAGTGAAGACCGAGTTCTCGCGTCATCTAGTAATAGTGGAGAATATAATACATATAAAATAAAGAAAAGTGTTTTAATTGGAGTCGCCTGGTAGTGTTATGGATATCACGCTGAGGTACAGACTAAGAGATCCGGGTTAGAATCCCGTCCAGGCATTTATTTTTCCTATCATAACATATTAAGCTTGCAATGCTCAATGTTAAATATTTAATTTTAACATCTATAATGCGTCACTGCTATAAGGTAAAAATTTTCTCTTTAATTTGCTTACAAGTTATAGTCAGCTACTAGACGGCAGTGAAGACCGAGTTCTCGCGAAATCTAGTAATAATAGAGAATGTAACACATATATAAGAAAGATAAGTGTTTGAATTGGATTCGCCAGGTAGTGTAATGGATATCACGCTGAGGTACAGAGTCAGTGTTCGGGTTCGTATCCCGGCTAGGCATTAATTTTTGTTATCATACTATATTAAGCTTGCATTGCCCAATATTAAACATTTAATTATATCATCTATAAAGCGTCACTGCTATAAGGTAAAAATATTCTCTATAATTTGCTTACTTGTTATAGTCAGCTACTAGATGGTAGTGAAGACCGAGTTCTCGCGACATCTATTAATAATAGGGAATATAATACATATATAAGAATGATAAGTGTTTGAACTGGATTCGCTTTGTAGTGAAATGGATATCACGCTGATGTACAGACTCAGAGATCCGGGTTCGTATCCCGTCCAGGCATTTTTTTTCTTATCATACCATATTAAGCTTGCATTGCTCAATGTTAAACATTTAATTTTAACATCTATAAAGCGTCACTGCTATAAGGTAAATATATTCTCTTTAACTTGCTTAGATATTCTACTCAGCTACTAGACGGGAGTGAAGACCCAGTTCTCGCGACATCCAGTAATACTGGAGTCTATAATATATATATAAGAAAGATAAGTGTTTGAATTGGATTCGCCTGGTAGTGTAATGGATATCATGCTGAGGTACAGTCTCGGTGTTCGGGTTCGTATCCCGGCTACCCTTTTTTTTGTTATCATACTATATTAAGCTTGCATTGCTCAATGTTAAACATTTAATTATAACATCTATAAAGCGTCACCGCAATGGGGTAAAAATATTCTCTTTAATTTGCTTACTTGTTATAGTCAGCTAATAGATGGCAGTGAAGACCAAGTCCTCGCGACATCTAGTAATAATGGAGAATATAATACATATATAAGAAAGATAAGGGTTTCAATTAGATTTGCCTGATAGTGTAATGGATATCATGCTTAGGTACAGACTCAGAAATCCGGGTTCGAATACCGTCCAGGCATTTATTTTTCTTGTCAAACCATATTAAGCTTGCATTGCTCAATGTTAAACATTTAATTATAACATCTATAAAGCGTCACTGCTATAAGGTAAATATATTCTCTTTAATTTGCTTACTTGTTATAGTCAGCTTCTAAATGGCATTGAAGAACAAGTTCTCGCGACTTCTAGTAATAATATAGAATATAAAACATATATATAGAAAGATAAGTTTTTGAACTGGATTCGCCTTGTAGTGTAATGGATATCACGCTGAGGTACAGACTAAGAGGTCCGGGTTCGAATCCCGTCCAGGATTTTTTTTCTTATTTTACCATATTAAACTTGCATTGCTCAATGTTAAACATTTAATTATAACATCTATAAAGCGTCACTGCTATATGGTAAATATATTCTCTTTAATTTGCTTACTTGTTATAGTCAGCTTCTAAATGGCATTAAAGAACGAGTTCTCGCGACATCTAGTAATAATGGAGAATATAATACATATATAAGAAAGATAAGTGTTTGAATTGGATTCGCCTGGTAGTGTAATGAATATCACGCTGAGGTACTGAATCAGAGATCCGGGTTCGAATCCCGTCCAGTTATTTATTTTTCTTGTCAAACCATATTAAGCTTGTATTGCTCAATGTTAAACATTTAATTAAAACTTCTATAAAGCGTCACTGCTATAAGGAAAAAATATTCTCTATAATTTGCTTACGTGTTATAATCAGCTACTAGATGACAGTGAAGACCGAGTTCTCGCGACATCAAGTTAATGGAGAATATAATACATATATAAGAATGATAAGTTGAACAGTTATAATTGGAAGGTTCTTTTGATTGTAAAATAAAGTAATATGTTCTAGTAAACAAGTCATTTCCGACAGCGGCGTTTTAAGTTATTTGAGGGTGTCTGAAGTAATATAAATAACTTAAGTTTATTGCATGGTCATATATTATGTATTTGGAGGACAAGTTTTATTGCGGACTTAGACTTAACGCAAATCTTCAAGGTTGATACGGTTAGGAGGGATGAAAGATAGGTTTATTGCTTTTAAGAAACTTCAAACTAAAAAATAATAATGTAGCCTCCAAAAACATAGCGAGCAGCTAGAGAGATTATTGACCTCGAATTACTTGGAAATGAAAATAGTCATGTAAAGGACCACGCCCTAAATCTAGTAGGCCTATATCGACTTGCACATGTAGCCTATAGAGGTGTGTCAAAAGATTTATTTTATGCAATGAAAATTTGTATAAGAATTGTAATGGCGACGGAAAAATAAGTCAAATCCACGACTTTCTTAAATATTTATTATAAAATGTTATGTAAGTTAAAAATCAAGTGAGTGTAGCGAGTGCTCCCCGATAGTCAAAGCAAGAAGGGCAAGTGCCCTATCCGAAGAACCGTATAGACAAGTGTGAGTGGAGCGAGTGCTCCCCGATAGTCAAGCAAGTGGGGCGAGTGCCCTATCTGAAGAACCGATAGTCAAAGTGAGTAGGGCGAGTGTTCCCATTTGGAGAACGTACAAAAGAAAGATCCGCGATAAGCATTATTAAACTTAGTCGTGGGTTTGACCGTTCCTTAGCCAATTTGTAAGGGCAAAGTGTATATTTTTCTATTGAGAGAAAAGATAATTAATAAAATTCTTCTGTCACGTCACCTAAATTTAGTTTGATCACTATTTGCCTTAAATAGTTCCTTATCTTTCACCGGTTAAAATCATAAATTCAGCCCGATCCTGAAGAAACAGAGGAACTCATAGCTCGTAAAATCTTAAGTTCAGCCCGACCCTGAAGAAGTAGTAATAAGGAATTCCCGGTACAAAGTGTTTGAATTGGATTCGCCTGGTAGTGTAATGGATATCACGCTGAGGTACAGACTCAGAGATCCAAGTTCGAATCCCGTCCAGGCATTTATTTTTCTTATCATACAATATTAAGTTTGCATTGCTCAATGTTAAACATTTAATTGTAACATCTATAAAGCGTCACTGCTACAAGGGAAAATATTCTCTATAATTTGCTTACTTGTTATAGTCAGCTACTAGATGGCAGTGAAGAACGAGTTCTCTAGACACTTAGTTATAATGGAGAAAATAATACATATATAAGAAAGATAAGTGTTTGAATTGGATTCGCCTGGTTGTGTAATGGATATCAAGCTGAGGTACTGATTCAGAAATCCGGTTTCGAATATCGTGCAGGCATTTATTTTTCTCATCATACCATATTAAGCTTGCATTGCTCAATTTTAAACATTTAATTATAACATCTACAGAAAGGTCTGTATGAACTTAACAAAATTACAGAAGAATATGGATTAAAGATATCTACAGAAAAAACAAAAATTATGGCATTTCAAGGTGTAGATCCTGTCAGAAGTAAAATTGTACTGGACAATAAAATTTTGGAGCAGGTGAATAATTTTACATATCTAGGATGCAATATCTCATATGAAGAAGAAAAGGATGTAAATGCAAAAATATCTAAATTTTTAAGAATTTTAGGGTTAATAAATTCTATCTTCAAGCCACAGTTAGTCCAAAAGCATTCAAGACTGAAAGTGTATAAAACACTGGCTCTTCCAACTCTTTTGTATGGTAGCGAAGTATGGACGTTGAAACAGAAGGATATGCAGAGACTTAGATCTGCTGAAATGAGATATCTTCGGAGGACTGCAGGATACACACTACTAGATCACAAAAAAAATGAAGACATCTTAGAAGAATTACACATGGAATCTTTAGAAAACAAAATTTCTGATTATAAGTCAAGATGGATACAACATGTTCATCGAATGGAAGATCACAGAATACCCAAACTAATGTTAAGATATCAACCTGCAGGAAGAAGAAGACCAGGACGTCCACTCAAAAGACTTCTGGATGGTGTTTCTCTTGAGGCCGAAACAGGTCAACAAATGGCCTAAATTCGTGAATGTACTATGATGATGATGATGAATTATAACATCTATAAAGCGTCACCGCTATAAGGTAAAAATATTCTCTTTAATTTGCTTACTTGTTATAGTCAGCTACTAGATGGCAGTGAAGACCGAGTTCTAGCGTCATCTAGTAATAGTGGAGAATATAATACATATAAAATAAAGAAAAGTGTTTTAATTGGAGTCGCCTGGTAGTGTTATGGATATCACGCTGAGGTACAGACTAAGAGATCCGGGTTAGAATCCCGTCCAGGCATTTATTTTTCCTATCATAACATATTAAGCTTGCAATGCTCAATGTTAAATATTTAATTTTAACATTTATAATGCGTCACTGCTATAAGGTCAAAATATTTTCTTTAATTTGCTTACAAGTTATAGTCAGCTACTAGACGGCAGTGAAGACCGAGTTCTCGCGAAATCTAGTAATAATAGAGAATGTAACACATATATAAGAAAGGTAAGTGTTTGAATTGGATTCGCCAGGTAGTATAATGGATAACACGCTGAGGTACAGAGTCAGTGTTCGGGTTCGTATACCGGCTAGGCATCAATTTTTGTTATCATACTATATTAAGCTTGCATTGCCCAATGTTAAAAATTTAATTATATCATCTATAAAGCGTCACTGTTATAAGGTAAAGATATTCTCTTTAATTTTTGATACTTGTTATACTCAGCTACCACTTGGCAGTGAATACCAAGTTTTCGCGACATCTAGTAATAATGGAGAATATAATACATATATATATGAAAGATAAGTGCTTGAATTGGATTCGCCTGGTAGTTTAATGAATATCACGGGATCCGGGTTCGAATTCCGTCCGATCATTTATTTTTCTTATCATACCATATTAAGCTTTCATTGCTCAATGTTAAACATTTAATTATAACGTCTATAAAACGCCACTGCTATAAGGTAAAAATATTCTCTTTAATTTGCTTACATGTTTTAGTCAGCTACAAAATGGAAGTGAATACTGAGTTCTCGCGACATCTATTATTAATGGAGAATATAATACATATAAAAGAAAGATAAGTGTTTTTGTATTTGATTCGCCTGGTAGTGTAATGGATATCACGCTGAGGTACAGACTCAGAGATCCGGGATCGAATCCCGTTCAGGCATTTATTTTTCTTATCATACCATATTACACTTGCATTCCCCAATGTTAAACATTTAATTAAAACACCTATAAATAATAACTGCTATAAGGTAAAAATATTCTCTTTATTTTGCTTACAAATTATAGTCAGCTATTAGGCGGCAGTGAAGGCCGAGTTCTCGCGACATCTAGCAATAATGGAGAATAAAATACATATATAAGAAAGTTAAGTGTTTGAATTGGATTCGCCTGGTAATGTAATAGATATCACGCTGAGGTACGGACTCAGGGTTCCGGGTTCGACTATCGTGCAGGCATATATTTTTCCCATCATACCATATTAAGCTTGCATTGCTCAATGTTAAACATTTAATTATAACATCTATAAAGCGTCACTGCTATAAGGTAAGAATATTCTCTTTAATTTGCTTAGTTGTTATAGTCAGCTACTAAATGGCAATGAAGAACGAGGTCTCGCGACATCAAGTAATAATGGAGAATATAATACATATATAAGAAAGATAAGTGTCTGAATTGGTTTCGTCCGGGTACAGTAATGGATATCACGCTGAGATACAGACTCTGAGGTCCGGGATCGAATCCCGTCCAGGCATTTATTTTTCTTATCATACCACATTAAGCTTGAATTGCTCAATGTTAAACATTTAATTGTAACATCTATAAAGGGTTACTGCTATAAGGGAAAATATTCTCTTTAATTTGCTTACTTGTAATAGTCAATTACTTGATGGCAGAGAAGACCGAGTTCTCGCGACATCTAATAATAATGGAGAAAATAATACACATATAAGAAAGGTAAGTGTTTGAATTGGATTCGCCTGGTAGTGTAATGGATATCAAGGTGAGGTACAGACTCAGGGTTCCGGGTTCGACTATCGTGCAGGCATTTATTTTTCCCATCATACCATATTAAGCTTGCATTGCTCAATGTTAAACATTTAATTATAACATCTATAAAGCGTCACCGCAATAGGGTTAAGATATTCTCCATAATTTGCTTACTTGTTATAGTTAGCTACTAGATGGCAGTGATGACCGATTACTCGCGTCATCTAGTAATAATGGAGAATATAATACATATATAATAAAAATAAGTGTTTGAATTGGTTTCGCCTGGAAGTGTATTGGATATCACGCTTAGGTACAGACTCAGAGATCCGGGTTCGAATACCGACCAGGCATTTATTTTCCTTATCATACCATATTAAGCTTGCATTGCTCAATGTTATACATTTAGTTATAACATCTATAAAGCGTCACCACTATACGGTAAAAATATTCTCTTTAATTTGCTTACTTGTTATAGTCAGCTACTAGATGGTAGTGCAGACCGAGTTCTCGCGACATCTATTAATAATGGAGATTATAATACATATATAAGAAAAATAAGTGTTTGAATTGGATTCGCCTGGTAGTATAATGGATATCACGCTGAGGTACAGAATCAGACATCCGGGTTCGAATCCCGTCCAGGTATTTATTTTTCTTATCATACCATATTAAACTTGCATTGCTCAATGTTAAACATTTAATTAAAACATCTATAAAGCGTCACTGCTATAAGGTAAAAATATTCTCTATAATTTGCTTACTTGTTATAGTCAGCTACTAGATGGTAGTGCAGACCGAGTTCTCGCGACATCTATTAATAATAGGGAATATAATACATATATAAGAATGATAAGTGTTTGAACTGGATTCGCTTTGTAGTGAAATGGATATCACGCTGAGGTACAGACTCAGAGATCCGGGTTCGTATCCCGTCCAGGCATTTTTTTTTTTATCATACCATATTAAGCTTGCATTGCTCAATGTTAAACATTTAATTTTAACATCTATAAAGCGTCACTGCTATAAGGTAAATATATTCTCTTTAACTTGCTTAGATATTCTACTCAGCTACTAGACGGGAGTGAAGACCCAGTTCTCGCGACATCCAGTAATACTGGAGTCTATAATATATATATAAGAAAGATAAGTGTTTGAATTGGATTCGCCTGGTAGTGTAATGGATATCATGCTGAGGTACAGTCTCGGTGTTCGGGTTCGTATCGCCGGCTACCCTTTTTTTTGTTATCATACTATATTAAGCTTGCATTGCTCAATGTTAAACATTTAATTATAACATCTATAAAGCGTCACCGCAATGGGTTAAAAATATTCTCTTTAATTTGCTTACTTGTTATAGTCAGCTAATAGATGGCAGTGAAGACCAAGTCCTCGCGACATCTAGTAATAATGGAGAATAAAATACATATATAAGAAAGATAAGGGTTTCAATTAGATTTGCCTGATAGTGTAATGGATATCATGCTTAGGTACAGACTCAGAAATCCGGGTTCGAATCCCGTCCAGGCATTTATTTTTCTTGTCAAACCATATTAAGCTTGCATTGCTCAATGTTAAACATTTAATTATAACATCTATAAAGCGTCACTGCTATAAGGTAAATATATTCTCTTTAATTTGCTTACTTGTTATAGTCAGCTTCTAAATGGCATTGAAGAACAAGTTCTCGCGACTTCTAGTAATAATATAGAATATAAAACATATATAAGAAAGATAAGTTTTTGAACTGGATTCGCCTTGTAGTGTAATGGATATCACGCTGAGGTACAGACTAAGAGGTCCGGGTTCGAATCCCGTCCAGGATTTTTTTTCTTATTTTACCATATTAAACTTGCATTGCTCAATGTTAAACATTTAATTATTACATCTATAAAGCGTCACTGCTATATGGTAAATATATTCTCTTTAATTTGCTTACTTGTTATAGTCAGCTTCTAAATGGCATTAAAGAACGAGTTCTCGCGACATCTAGTAATAATGGAGAATATAATACATATATAAGAAAGATAAGTGTTTGAATTGGATTCGCCTGGTAGTGTAATGAATATCACGCTGAGGTACTGAATCAGAGATCCGGGTTCGAATCCCGTCCAGTTATTTATTTTTCTTGTCAAACCATATTAAGCTTGTATTGCTCAATGTTAAACATTTAATTAAAACTTCTATAAAGCGTCACTGCTATAAGGAAAAAATATTCTCTATAATTTGCTTACGTGTTATAATCAGCTACTAGATGACAGTGAAGACCGAGTTCTCGCGACATCAAGTTAATGGAGAATATAATACATATATAAGAATGATAAGTTGAACAGTTATAATTGGAAGGTTCTTTTGATTGTAAAATAAAGTAATATGTTCTAGTAAACAAGTCATTTCCGACAGCGGCGTTTTAATTTATTTGAGGGTGTCTGAAGTAATATAAATAACTTAAGTTTATTGCATGGTCATATATTATGTATTTGGAGGACAAGTTTTATTGCGGACTTAGACTTAACGCAAATCTTCAAGGTTGATACGGTTAGGAGGGATGAAAGATAGGTTTATTGCTTTTAAGAAACTTCAAACTAAAAAATAATAATGTAGCCTCCAAAAACATAGCGAGCAGCTAGAGAGATTATTGACCTCGAATTACTTGGAAATGAAAATAGTCATGTAAAGGATCACGCCCTAAATCTAGTAGGCCTATATCGACTTGCACATGTAGCCTATAGAGGTGGGTCAAAAGATTTATTTTATGCAATGAAAATTTTGTATAAGAATTGTAATGGCGACGGAAAAATAAGTCAAATCCACGACTTTCTTAAATATTTATTATAAAATGTTATGTAAGTTAAAAATCAAGTGAGTGTAGCGAGTGCTCCCCGATAGTCAAAGCAAGAAGGGCAAGTGCCCTATCCGAAGAACCGTATAGACAAGTGTGAGTGGAGCGAGTGCTCCCCGATAGTCAAGCAAGTGGGGCGAGTGCCCTATCTGAAGAACCGATAGTCAAAGTGAGTAGGGCGAGTGTTCCCATTTGGAGAACGTACAAAAGAAAGATCCGCGATAAGCATTATTAAACTTAGTCGTGGGTTTGACCGTTCCTTAGCCAATTTGTAAGGGCAAAGTGTATATTTTTCTATTGAGAGAAAAGATAATTAATAAAATTCTTCTGTCACGTCACCTAAATTTAGTTTGATCACTATTTGCCTTAAATAGTTCCTTATCTTTCACCGGTTAAAATCATAAATTCAGCCCGATCCTGAAGAAACAGAGGAACTCATAGCTCGTAAAATCTTAAGTTCAGCCCGACCCTGAAGAAGTAGTAATAAGGAATTCCCGGTACAAAGTGTTTGAATTGGATTCGCCTGGTAGTGTAATGGATATCACGCTGAGGTACAGACTCAGAGATCCAAGTTCGAATCCCGTCCAGGCATTTATTTTTCTTATCATACAATATTAAGTTTGCATTGCTCAATGTTAAACATTTAATTGTAACATCTATAAAGCGTCACTGCTACAAGGGAAAATATTCTCTATAATTTGCTTACTTGTTATAGTCAGCTACTAGATGGCAGTGAAGAACGAGTTCTCTAGACACTTAGTTATAATGGAGAAAATAATACATATATAAGAAAGATAAGTGTTTGAATTGGATTCGCCTGGTTGTGTAATGGATATCAAGCTGAGGTACTGATTCAGAAATCCGGTTTCGAATATCGTGCAGGCATTTATTTTTCTCATCATACCATATTAAGCTTGCATTGCTCAATTTTAAACATTTAATTATAACATCTACAGAAAGGTCTGTATGAACTTAACAAAATTACAGAAGAATATGGATTAAAGATATCTACAGAAAAAACAAAAATTATGGCATTTCAAGGTGTAGATCCTGTCAGAAGTAAAATTGTACTGGACAATAAAATTTTGGAGCAGGTGAATAATTTTACATATCTAGGATGCAATATCTCATATGAAGAAGAAAAGGATGTAAATGCAAAAATATCTAAATTTTTAAGAATTTTAGGGTTAATAAATTCTATCTTCAAGCCACAGTTAGTCCAAAAGCATTCAAGACTGAAAGTGTATAAAACACTGGCTCTTCCAACTCTTTTGTATGGTAGCGAAGTATGGACGTTGAAACAGAAGGATATACAGAGACTTAGATCTGCTGAAATGAGATATCTTCGGAGGACTGCAGGATACACACTACTAGATCACAAAAAAAATGAAGACATCTTAGAAGAATTACACATGGAATCTTTAGAAAACAAAATTTCTGATTATAAGTCAAGATGGATACAAACATGTTCATCGAATGGAAGATCACAGAATACCCAAACTAATGTTAAGATATCAACCTGCAGGAAGAAGAAGAGCAGGACGTCCACTCAAAAGACTTCTGGATGGTGTTTCTCTTGAGGCCGAAACAGGTCAACAAATGGCCTAAATTCGTGAATGTACTATGATGATGATGATGAATTATAACATCTATAAAGCGTCACCGCTATAAGGTAAAAATATTCTCTTTAATTTGCTTACTTGTTATAGTCAGCTACTAGATGGCAGTGAAGACCGAGTTTCTCGCGTCATCTAGTAATAGTGGAGAATATAATACATATAAAATAAAGAAAAGTGTTTTAATTGGAGTCGCCTGGTAGTGTTATGGATATCACGCTGAGGTACAGACTAAGAGATCCGGGTTAGAATCCCGTCCAGGCATTTATTTTTCCTATCATAACATATTAAGCTTGCAATGCTCAATGTTAAATATTTAATTTTAACATTTATAATGCGTCACTGCTATAAGGTCAAAATATTTTCTTTAATTTGCTTACAAGTTATAGTCAGCTACTAGACGCCAGTGAAGACCGAGTTCTCGCGAAATCTAGTAATAATAGAGAATGTAACACATATATAAGAAAGGTAAGTGTTTGAATTGGATTCGCCAGGTAGTGTAATGGATAACACGCTGAGGTACAGAGTCAGTGTTCGGGTTCGTATACCGGCTAGGCATCAATTTTTGTTATCATACTATATTAAGCTTGCGTTGCCCAATGTTAAAAATTTAATTATATCATCTATAAAGCGTCACTGTTATAAGGTAAAGATATTCTCTTTAATTTTTGATACTTGTTATACTCAGCTACCACTTGGCAGTGAATACCAAGTTTTCGCGACATCTAGTAATAATGGAGAATATAATACATATATATAAAAGATAAGTGCTTGAATTGGATTCGCCTGGTAGTTTAATGAATATCACGGGATCCGGGTTCGAATTCCGTCCGATCATTTATTTTTCTTATCATACCATATTAAGCTTTCATTGCTCAATGTTAAACATTTAATTATAACGTCTATAAAACGCCACTGCTATAAGGTAAAAATATTCTCTTTAATTTGCTTACATGTTTTAGTCAGCTAGAAAATGGAAGTGAATACTGAGTTCTCGCGACATCTATTATTAATGGAGAATATAATACATATAAAAGAAAGATAAGTGTTTTTGTATTTGATTCGCCTGGTAGTGTAATGGATATCACGATGAGGTACAGACTCAGAGATCCGGGATCGAATCCCGTTCAGGCATTTATTTTTCTTATCATACCATATTACACTTGCATTCCCCAATGTTAAACATTTAATTAAAACACCTATAAATAATAACTGTTATAAGGTAAAAATATTCTCTTTATTTTGCTTACAAATTATAGTCAGCTACTAGGCGGCAGTGAAGGCCGAGTTCTCGCGACATCTAGCAATAATGGAGAATAAAATACATATATAAGAAAGATAAGTGTTTGAATTGGATTCGCCTGGTAATGTAATAGGATATCACGCTGAGTAACAGACTCAGACATCCGGTTTCGAATCCCATCCAGGCATTTATTTTTCTTGTCAAACCATATTAAGCTTGCATTGCTCAATCTTAAACATTTAATTATAACATCTACAAAGCGTCACTGCTATAAGTTAAGAATATTCTCTTTAATTTGCTAAGTTGTTATAGTCAGCTACTAAATGGCAATGAAGAACGAGTTCTCGCGACATCTAGTAATAATGGAGAATATAATACATATATAAGAAAGATAAGTGTCTGAATTGGTTTCGCCCTGGTACAGTAATGGATATCACGCTGAGATACAGACAGAGAGATCCGGGTTCGAATCCCGTCCAGGCATTCATTTTTCTTATCATACCATATTAAACTTGCATTGCTCAATGTTAAACATTTAATTATAACGTCTATAAAGCGTCACTGCGATAAGTTAAATATATTCCCATTAACTTGCTTACATGTTCTACTCAGCTACTAGACGGGAGTGAAGACCCAGTTCTCGCGACATCCAGTAATACTGGAGTCTATAATATATATATAAGAAAGATAAGTGTTTGAATTGGATTCGCCTGGTAGTGTAATGGATATCACGCTGAGGTACAGTCTCGGTGTTCTGGTTCGTATCCCGGCTAGGCTTTTTTTTTGTTATCATACTATATTAAGCTTGCATTGCTCAATGTTAAACATTTAATTATAACATCTATAAAGCGTCACCGCTATGGGGTAAAAATATTCTCTTTAATTTGCTTACTTGTTATAGTCAGCTAATAGATGGCAGTGAAGACCGAGATCTCGCGACAACTAGTAATAACGGAGAATATAATACATATATAAGGAAAATAGGTGTTTGAATTGGATTTGCCTCGTAGTGAAACGGGTATCACTCTGAGGTACACACTCAGAGATCCGGATTCGAATCCGGTCAAGGCAATTATTTTTCTTATCATACCATATTAAGCTTGCATTGCTCAATGTTAAAAATTTAATTACAACATATATAAAGTGTCACTGCTATATGGTAAACATATTCTCTATAATTTGCTTACTTGTAATAATCAGCTACTAGATGGCAGTGAAGACCGAGTTCTAGCGACATCTAGTAATAATGGAGAATATAATAGATATATAAGGATAATAAGTGTTTTGAATTGGATTCGCCTGGTAGTGTAATGAATATGTAGCTGAGGCACAGACACAGAGATCCGGGTTCGAATCCCGTGCAGACATTTATTTTTTTTAACATACCATATTAACTGTCATTGCTCAACGTTAAACATTAAATTATAAACATTTATAAAGCGTCACCGCTATGAGGTAAAATATTCTCTTTAATTTGCTTACTTGTTATAGCCAGCTACTAGATGGCAGTGAAGCCCGTGTTCTCGCGTCATCTAGTAATAATGGAGAATATAATATATATAAAAGAAAGATTAGTGTTTGAATTGGATTCGCCTGGTAATGTAATGGATATCACGCTGACGTACAGACTCAGAGATCCGGGTCGAATCCCGTCCAGGCATTTATTTTTCTTATCATACCAAATTAAAATTGCATTGCTCAATGTTAAACATTTAATTAAAACTTCTATAAAGCATCACTGCTATAAGGTAAAAATATTCTCTATAATTTGTATACTTGTTTAATCAGCTACTAGATGTCAGTAAAGACCAAGTTCTCGCGAAAACTAGTAATAATGGAGAATATAATAGATATATAAGAATGATAAGTGTTTGAATTGGATTTGCCTGGTAGTGTAATAGCTATCACGCTGAGGTACAAATTCAGAGATCCTGTTTCGAATACCGTCCAGGCATTTACTTTTCTTGTCATACAATATTAAGTTTGCATTGCTCAATTCTAAACATTTAATTATAACATCTATAAAGCGTCCCAGTCATAAGGTAAAAATATTCTCATTAATTTGCGTACTTGTTATAGTCAGCTACTAGATGGCAGTGAAGATCGACTTCTCGCGTCATCTAGTAATAATGGAGAGTATAATACATATAGAATAAAAATAAGTGTTTGAATTGATTCGCCTTGTAGTGTAATGGATATCACGCTGAGGTACAAACTCAGAGATCAGGGTTCGAATCCCGTCCAGGCATTTATTTTTCTTATCATACCGTATTAAGCCTGCATTGCTCAATGTTAAACATTTAATTATAACATCTATAAAGCATCACCGCTATAAGGTAAAAATATTCTCTTTAATATGCTTACATTTCATAGTTAGCTACTAGATGGCAGTGAAGACCGAGATCTCGCGTCATCTAGTAATAATGAAGAATATAATACATATATAAGAAAGATAAGTGTTTGAATTGGATTCTCTTTTAGTGTAATGGATATCACGCTGAGGTACAGACTCAGAGACCCGGGTTCGAATCCCGTCGAGGCATTTATTTTTCTTATAATACTATATTAAGTTTGATTTGCTGAATGTTAAACATTTAATTATAACATCTATAAAGCGTCACTGCCATAAGGTAAAAATATTCTCTTTAATTTGCTTACTTGTTATAGTCAGCTACTAGATGGCAATGAAGACCGAGTTCTCGCGACATCTATTAATATTGGAGAATATAATACATATATAAGAAAGATAAGTGTTTGAATTGGATTCGCCTGGTAGTGTAATGGATATCACGCTGAGGTACAGAATCAGACATCCGGGTTGGAATCAAGTCTTATCAAACCATATTAAGCTTGCTTTGCTCAATGTTAAACATTTAATTATAACATCTATAAAGCGGTACTGCTATAAGGGAAAATATTCTCTTTAATTTGCTTTCTTTTTATAGTCAGCTACTAGATAACAGTGAAGACAGAGTTCTCGCGTCATGTAGTAATAATGGAGAGTATAATACATATATAATAAAAATAAGTGTTTGAATTGTATTCGCGTGGTAGTGTAATAGATATTACGCTGAGGGACAGAATGAGAGATCCGGGTTCGAATACCGTCCAGGCATTTATTTTTCTTATCATACCATATTAAGCTTGCATTGCTCAATGTTAAACATTTAGTTATAACATCTTTAAAGCGTCACCACTATAAGATAGAAATATTCTCATTAATCTGCTTACTTGTTATAGTCAGCTACTAGATGGTAATGAAGACCGAGATCTCGCGACATCTATTAATAATGGAGAATATATTATATATATATAACTTATATAAGAATAATAAGTGTTTGAATTGGATTCGCCTGCTAGTGTAATGGATATCACGCTGAGGTACAGAATCAGCAATCCGGGTTCGAATCCCGTCCAGGTATTTATTTTTCTTATCATACAATATTAAATTTGCATTGCTCAATGTTAAACATTTAATTATAAAATCTATAAAGCGTCACTGCTGTAAGGTAAAAATATTATCTCTAATTTTTCCTACTTGTTATAGTCAGCTACCAGATGGCAGTGAAGACCAAGTTCTCGCGACATCTAGTAATAATGGAGAATATAATACATATATATGAAAGATAAGTGCTTGAATTGGATTCGCCTGGTAGTGTAAAGGATATCACGCTGAGGTACAGACTCAGAGATCCGAGTTCGAAGCCCGTCCGATCATTTATTTTTTCTTATCATACCATATTAAGCTTTCATTGCTCAATGTTAAACATTTAATTATAACATCTATAAAACGTCACTGCTATAAGGGAAAATATTCTATTTAATTTGCTTACTTGTAATAATAAGCTACCAGATGGCAGTGAAGATCGGGTTCTCGCGACATCTGTTAATAATGGAGAATATAATACATATATAATAATGATAAGTGTTTGAATTCGATTCGCTGTTTGTGTAATGGATATGTAGCTGAGGCACAGACTCAGATATCCGGATCGAAATCCGTCCAGGCATTTATTTTTCTTATCATACGATATTAAACTGGCATTGCTCAACGTTAAACATTTAATTATAACTTCTATAAAGCGTCACTGCTATAAGGGAAAACATGATCTAAATTAGCTTACTTATTATAGTCAGCTAT